>JAPMLY010003318.1:0-24964 GCA_026401115.1 Tetraselmis chui | reverse complement strand
CCGTGCGGTGGGAGCAAGAGGGGGTCTTTGGCTATCAAAGCCGCGTATTCTTCCGCTATTTTCTGGCGGGAGTTGGGGGAGGCTGCGCGGAGCGCGAGGCGCATGGCGAGGACGCGGTAATCGTAGCCCATCGTATCATGTGAGGCTTTCGTTGTGTCTTGAGGGCGGCGCTTAGAGGAGCGGCCTAGCTGCCACGGGGCTTTTGTGCGCGTGTCAGCAGTAGGTTGTGTGTCCTCCTCCACATCAATAGGATACTCGGTGGGTTGTTCAGCCGTAACGGGAACGCGGAGACGTTGATCCGTTGTGTCTGCAACGTCGGTGGTGTTAGTAGGGTGGGTAGAGCTGTCCTCCTAGGTCACGGCTAGACGGTGTCTTGTGGAGGTCTGGAGTCAAAGTAGCCTATGTGTTGCAAGGGCAAGATAGGAGGAGCGATCGACCGGGGTGACTGTGTTGGTCGAGCTTGCGCGAAGGCTCGCGCCGTGGGCGTATAGAGCAACGGAAGCGAAGATAATCTTATGGCGTTCCGTAATATGGTGGTGTCGCGTGGGGCGGGACTTCTAAGGGAGGGGTAGACCGCTACATGACCACGTAGCTGCCGCGACTAGGCCGGTCGCGATGTCGGTGCGGATGACGGCGGCTTGGGTGTGTGGGATAGGCTCGGGAGGAAGGTCTTCGACTTCCTCCGGAGTGGGAGGGAGTACTCGGCAAATACGGAGGAGCCGTGGGTTTATGGGGTCGGGAATCATGTGTATACTCATTTTCTGGAGGGTTGTGGCGTATAGTAAGTAGAGGGGGGAGGTAAGACTTAGGACTATCTTTAGAGTTTCGGGGAAGGTGGCGGCCTCGTTGCCCATAGCGATGGCCCCGACGCCGTCGGGTCCGTCGGTAGTGAGGGCTGCATGTGTAGGGAAGCCGGTAGCGTCGATCCCGGTGGCTGTAAGGAAGGAATGTAGAGCATGTAGACCGGAATGGCCTTTCGCTGTGTTGAGGTGGTAGTTTAGCGAGTTGGTGACAACGGTGGCCATATGATCGACCGTGGGGGTGTAGCAGGGCAGCGTAGTGCGTGGGGGGGGCTTACCGCTTACAATGAAGTGGGTGACTCTGTCCCCTAGGGGGGAGGCTAGAACAATGTCTTCCATGGCGTCAATAAGGCATAGTGCGTACTGTGCCGAGACGAGTTCAAGTCGGGAGACTAGGCTAGGTCGGTGAGGCTTGTAAACGTCTCGCAATTCGAAGGCATGCAAGATAGTTGCGCGGGGAGGGTGGACCACTGGGCTGGGAAATGTGGGTGTATGTGGCTTCGCAATCCTTCCATGTCTCGTCTGTCGCGGCATAGAGGGGTTTTCTCGACTTCGGGTAGTTGGGCTTGGTTGTCGTCCCAAAGGTGGAGCAAAGCGGAGAGTAGGTGATCCTTGGTGTGGTAGTTATTGAGGCTTTGAAGTTAAAGGTGAGCGCGATCATGGGGCGTGTTAGCATGTTCAATTTGAGGACAACCGAGTCGAATGTCGCAGTCCCGGAAATTTCGCCGGTGACAACCATGTGTGATGGGTGGGCGAGGGGCCGGGGAACTACCGGGTTGTTGAGATGGCGCGCTCTGTTAGAGAATCTTCCTACCTAACCTTTAGAATTTTTTGATAATGACCTCTACTCATGTGCGACTCCGGTCGTGCCAGAGTTGTGGAAGGAAGGCATGTGAAAAATCCCCTCGGTTTAGTTGGTTCATGCATGACCAGTACCCTTTTGCCTTGGAGGATCGATGGAGGTCGGTTGAGACCGATGGCGGTCGAGATGGTTGATCGTTTGGCTATTTATCTATGCATTATCATTTGATGTTTATTCGTCGATTTCTGGTATGAGTGGTTCGGACTCCTACTAATTGCGCTCGGGGATCTATATCCACATGAAGGAGTTTGTTCGCCGGTCTACATACCTCTTTTCCATTCCGTCGGGTCTTGGGTGATGTGCGCCTAGAGTTCATGTAACGCCTTGCCGTGGTTATTCATGGCCCTTTGGGATATAGTTTTCGTGACTCTTTGCAAGAGGGTGGTGCTGACGCTGTAGCATGCCTTCATGTCCCCCGGGGTCGAACTTGTGGGAGGGGGAGGGGGGGGGTGTCAATTATCATTGTCTTGGTGGTTTCCACTGCTTTTTCTTGTTAATATGTTTTACCTCTGTTGTGATTCGTCAGAACTATCCATTGTATAAGTCACATCATACTGTGTTGGTGTGATGTATATTATTCTGTCAACGATTCACGACCCGGTACGTGTGACAATTGATGTGCCACGTCATCGTCCGCTAAGTGCACGGAACAGTACGGGTAGTGTGGAACGGTGCAACGTGGACAATCATATCGTAGGGGATACGCTGTCCATTCATGCACATGAAACTATATCCCGTACAGAGTTAAGACCTCTTCGCGGCTCATCACACGAAAACAAAATCTTGATAAAGCAGGTGCAGGTTATGCTTAGATGTCTTCGCGTGCGGCGAGTAGCGAAATGCGCAACATGACTACGACGCTATAGTCTTCCGCTGCATGTGTAGATTTCGTGCCCTTCGTCGTTAATCAGGTCGACCACATCCTGCTGTTTCTAAACGAGATATCGCACACAAACGTTGTTTCCCCAAAAAATGTTCAAGCCTATTCGGGGCTCTCTACTACTCCGAAGCCAAAGAAGCACTGCATCGACTATCCTAGATTATTTTAGGGCAGCCAACTTCTCTTTATGGGCTCGGGGGCTTGAGAATATTCTCTCCGCCCTCCCTTCCCTGGGACCGATAGCGATGTCGGTAACGGTGGGGATATGAAGCTGCGAAGCCCGAAACGTCGGATAAAACAGAGCACGTACCTGTACCCACTTAAAATCATCGAGTAAAAAAGCCGTAGCACGTACATGATAAACGCGGGAATGTCCATACAAAGGCACAATATACTACTTAACCAGTCCTCCGTGTCATCGCTTTGATGGCGACGCGGCTGCATCATTGGCGGAGCGCCTTCGCTGCTCGGCGTGCTCCACAGCCGCGAAGGCAGACGTGCTGGAACTGCCCGGACCCAGACGCGCCGCGCTTCGTTACTCAACAGTCAGCACGCGTAGGCACAATCGCACAGCTAGGTGACTTAGGTTCAAGTCGCGCCCCGGATACACTGGGATTTGTCCCTGCCCTGTCTTGCGTATTTTGGTTTTGCATATAAAGTGAGCAGGAACTCGGCAGGGCTTTCGGTCGGTGGGGCGCCGCATATACCGGCGAGTGACTCTAGCACCGCCTCCCTGACGCTTTGCCAACCACGCATGAACACCCGCTCGCTCTACGAGTGATAAAACCTACTTCAAGTTCTTCAGGAAAGTGATTTGGGTTGGACAGTGCGGCTTGCAACGACGTGGCCGAAACGCGTCTGAATTGTTTGGGGTAGTGGCTGCTTCACTCGGCGCGAGATAAACCTCAGAACGATAAGGCAGGAAGACACGCGAAGGCAGGAAGACATTTCCAAAATGTGGCCGCTGGCGCTAGCAATAATCATCAGTTGGGCAATGCCAGGCATGTCAAGTGTTGTGATTCAGGTACGGTATGCTTCCTGCGAGGCCGAACATTTCGCTTCGACCTCCACCAACAAGACACGTCTATATTTTCGTATATTTTTCCGCCATGTTTAATTTCTGCCTTTCCATTTGGCCAAAAAATAAACGACACTGCCCGATCAGTGAAGGTGCGCCGCAGCACCTCAATCTCGCGATATTTGTATGACACTTGCAGACGGGAAACTTCACGCTGGATCCATTCGCAGATATGCCCTCCGACTTCGGGCCCCGGTTACCGCCGGAGGGCATATCCGGCTTTCTGGTGGTGAGTCTCGCCCGACTCGGCGTTGCTGTACCAAACGAAAACAAACCCTAAACCCTATTAAAGCCTAACACCCGAATTCAGTATTGGTTTTGTCCCGGTTGCCTTCCCTACGTCAGGTGGCTGACCCGGAAGACGCATGTCAGCCACTGAGGAACAGCCTGAAGGATCTGGACGCGCTCAGCAGAAATGGCACGTTTCCATCAAAGCGTGACAGCGGCGATAGGAGTGGGGCAACGGCTCTGAATCACATCGACCCGGACTGGGTCGTGCAGGCCAGGGTGAGCGCGGACAGCAACCCCTCGGAGGCCTCACTCAGCAGCCACCCCTGGATCGCACTAATTACTAGGTCACAGGGGCTGCAGCCTAACTGCACCTTCGACGCAAAGGTGAGCCCGTTACCGCCCTCCCCCTCCAGTGTAGCGCACCGCAGCCCCTTCCACCACCTCCCATACCGATTAAAAGGGAAAGTCCATGAGGTTGTGGCAGATGACAGGCAGCAGATGGCTGGCTGTGTCCTGAACATGCTCACGTGCTGTGTACAGGTACGACATGCGCAGGAGGCGGGCGCGGTGGCGGCGATCGTGTACGATGACACCCTCGAGGCGCTCGTCATCATGTCGAAGCCGCCAGAGGCAGAGGACCCCCGAATCCCCTCCGTCTTCGTTTCCAAGCGCACCGGAATGGTGATCAAGAGGATGATGAAGGAGGGGGAAACGATAGTCAACATCACAGCCGTACGCAACCTTCCCCAATCACCCATATTTTCTTGAGATCTTTTCAATTGGAAGGGCACGTACCGGATCCATTAGCGCGCATCTTTCCCTCACGCATCGTGACTCCATGCACACAGTTGGATGCCATATGGGGGAGCATGCTGATGAGCGCGCTGGCGGGTGTACTCGCCGTCTGTGTGGTCATTTCCACATTCTACTTCATTCGAAGGTACGTCAATGTACCATGTCTCCTGCTATGACGTCAGTGGCGGCGTTCAATTTTGATTCAGTAGCCATCAGCCCATCAGGCGTGAGCGCACAGCTGATTCATCCTCCAAACCGTTTCTTGTAGCGTCCACATCCGCCAAATCATTGGACCCCTTGGCTTCCATTGCAGTGGTGACGACGGCATGACAGCCTCAGAGATTGCGGCGCTGCCGGTCATAATCCATGACGAGGAGCACAGTGGCGGTTTGGGGTGCGGGAGGCTTAGGTTCGGCGGGTCGCGCAGTGCGGAGAAGGACGGCAAGGCGCCCGCGGAAAGCGAGCAGCAGCGATTGGACGAAGAGGAGCATGCAGGTGGGGGATGGTGACGGGACTGGCGCACTCATAGTGCCATATTTTTTATTGGCTCACGCATGCTGTCAAGTAGCCCTGACGGCTGATAGGTGTGTGTGTGTGTGTGTGTGTGTGCATACTGAGTAGGGTTGTTTGGCGGAGGGACGCGAAAAACATGTGCGATTTGTTTGGACGATTACGAGGCAGGACAGAAGCTGCGCGTGCTGCCCTGCGCGCACCGCTTTCACGTAGACTGCATCGACCAGTGGCTCATGATGCGCCGCCCGCTCTGCCCCATCTGCAAGCACGACGCCACCAAGAAGTGTTGCTTCCATGAGCCTATCTCCCCAACGCGGACGGCGTCGCGAGAGGGGGACGCCCGGATACCACTGATAACGGGGCGGGAGCGGGACACGTCGCTGTGGTGCGTTGACCATCCATTTGGTATGTATCTAGTTTTGCATTGGTGCTCTTTTGTACAGGCGATTGAACACTGCTGCCTTTGTGTCGGCAGGCGGCGAGTGTCAAGTTTGGCGCGACATTTGAGTTGGTTCTTTGCGGCCACGTCACCGCCGGCTTCGGAGGTGGATGCGCCGGGGGTTGAGGGGCGCGCAGTAGGGTACACGCCTCCGCTGCTTCAGGCGGCTAGGGATGCCGCGATCGACGAGGGGTCGGCGGAGCGCCAGCTGGAGGTGTCCATCGATGTAGAGTCGTCGGATTCCGTGGACTCGGCATTGCCGCTCGTCGCGCCGGCCGGAGGGACCGCCGAGTGAGTTGTAAGGAAGCAGCATTCCATTCAAACGGACGAGGTAAATGTTAGAGCACGCAATGGGCACACACACTTGCCACCACTCCAATCAGAAACTGGGGAGAGGTGGCCTGTGTGTGCGCGAGTGAGTAGGTGGCGAATCGCGACGGGACGCAATGGGAACATAGATATAACCCCAAACCCTTTCCCCTTTGCTATATGATGCAACAGATATAGGCCTCCCCTGTAACGCGTTTTCGAAGTGCTCGCGCTAAGCACTGACTGCATAGGTGGCGTTCTTCATGCGACCACATTACTGGCGGGAGAATTGCATCACTTTGTAGCTTCACAATACGATATACAGAGAGCCGCAGCGCTGGAACAGATGGATCGCGTGTGTTACAGCGGGTTTGATGTTTTGGTCGAGCAGACCTGGGGGACTGGCCGAGATTGGGGTCCGGGACCGGAAATGGGGTCCCGATACGCGTTGCGACACGCTCTACGCTGTGCTCTTCCCTGTGGCGGATTCGTATGCATCGCCCTCTTTGGAACGGACCTGCATGACGTGACACAATGCGACAGATGAGACGGTGGTCGATCAGAGGCTCATTGAAGTGTGGAGGTGGGCGGGTGTGACTCCCAGTGGCAACGTGTAGGCAGTCGCAGGCCCGCACCCTCATGGCCGCCGCCATGTCCTTCCACGTCCGTCCGCCGACGTAGTCCTCAAAGAACTCGCCATCCTTGAAAATCTTGAGGGTGGGGAAACCGCTCACGCCGAACTTGGAGCCCAGCTCCTTCTCGGAGTCCGCGTCCACTTTCACAATTGCCACATCTTGGAACGCATTGTTCTACGTAGCAACAACATGGGCGCGCAGGTTATACAGCGAGCGTGTGGACGGGGAGTGCGGTGGAGCAACGAACCAGCGAGTGTGTTCTCGCGTACGCGTCCTGTACCTGGTACAGGCGAAGAGGCGGGCAGCGCGTACCTTCTTTTGCTCCTTGTTGAAATGCTTAGCCGTCTTCTCGTACTCCGGGGCCAGGGACTTGCAGTGACCGCACCACGGCGCTGGGGGTGGCAAGCGAAGAGGGCTCAGCAAACCGCGAGCCGAAACACGGCTAGCTCACATCACCGCGGCGCGAGCAATAGCAGAAAAAAACTTGGACGACGTACCGTAAAACTCCACTAGCTGCCACTTGGGCGAATTGATGTTCTCCGCAAAGTTTGCCTGCAGATCACAAACGAAGACCTAAGGACGCGCTGAAGAATCTGCTACAAAATACTAGCGAAGGCACACTTGGCGACTGGCACACGCGGGCCAGTAAATTCTCCCCACAGCAGCCCGCCTTGTTTGCAGTGAAGTGAGACACTCATATTGGGGCGCGATATGCGGTGGAGTGGTGACGGCACCGCGCGTCGTAGTACGCACGTTGTTGTACTCTTTCACGAAGCTCCCCTTCTCTTTGGCCTCGGCGGCACGCGCCAGAGAGAGAAGGCACACCAGCAGGAGCACTCCGATGCGCGCCAAGCTCGCCATAGGATAGACTCTGATCCAAAATGGGGTGTTTTCGAGGAGTCAACAAAAAATGTGGAGGGAGGGAAGGCTGTCAACACTGACTCGCCTATTTGCAACTGAGGACAGATGCGAACTGCAGGGCGCGCGCTTGCGCGCGCGCGGGGGGTGCGGAGCGAGGAGATCCCCTCTAGGGTCGCGTGGGATAGTTGCTTACAAAAGGCAAGAATGATATGCATGGGAGGTGTTTGATGCGAGTGATGCGAACGTGGGCGGCGATGCATGAGATGGGATTGGGTCCGGATGTGACATTTGGCTGGAATTAAATATTGTTTACATATAAATTCGAATGTGTGATCGCTAGTTAATTCATACATATAGTATGATATGATGAATGTGTCAATCCTCGGGTAAATGAATGCTTGGGAGAGCACAAGAGTCACGACGGCACGCACGCTTGGTAGTGCGTGAGTGTACTGTCGGGGTCCTTGCCGTCTGCCGTCACAACGATGGGTGGTGCGGTGGCGGGGTGCTCTTCCTTTAGATGCAATCGCAGTTTTTCCATAGTGGCCTGCTTTGCGTCCAATGCGGTAGCGGTGAAGTTGCACTTGCCGCGATGGTGGCAGAAGAACTCGAAGCACGGATACTCCGCGTTGTCGAAAAGTAGAATGAATGGCCGTTCGAAAGCGATGGCGAATACCCTAAGGGTGGAATATAGCATCCACGAGCTTACGGGCAGGATGGTGCCGGGAGAGGGCGGTTCCTCATCGAGAGTGGGCCGTAGCATATTTTGAATCTCGTCGTCTAGGTCGGTAGTGCCTTCGAGGAACAAGAACTCCTTGGAGTAAAGCTGCCTGACGTCGCTGCTGTGGAGGAGCTGCGTGGCCGCGAGAGTCCGGAGCTGGTTCAACAAGTCCCACGTGTGTCGGTTGTGGGAATTGGACCAGCCGAACGTTGGAGGTGGTATGATGCCCATGGCGACGGCCACCGCTGTGAAGCCGCACGACCCGTCCGCCGGGACGTCTACAATTCGTAGGGCGTTGTCTTGGAGAAAGGCGTCGCGTCCCCGTAGCGTTGGAGACGGGGTCGGCGAGCATGCTATAGGCGGCGGCGTCGGAAGGCGTCGGACCACTCGGGTGGTAGATGTCGATGTTGGTTGGGCCCGGCGTTTGCGAGGTCGTGACGGCGGAGATGGCGGCCGATGGCGGCCGTGCGCGTCGTTGGCGATGTGAGGAGCCTCCGGCATGGAAAGGCGATATTGCAGCCCATCTTCGTATGTTGGCGGATTGTCGTCGTGAAAGCTCCGCAGAAGCGCGTCGGCGAGCGCGACCGGGGCGGTGGCATGTGTGTCGGCTGCGAGGCGCTGGAGGGTGGCGGTGTACTCGGCACGGAACATGTGGTCCGTCGCGGTCACGTCTGCGTCGGGATGCCAAGCTCTGCGCAAGCGTTCTTTTGCTTTTTCCCGCGCGGCTTTGTCAGCGTCGCGGGGCCAAAGGGGCAGCAAGAGGGTCAAGGCGCCGAAGGTGCGAAGGCGGCTCATAGCGACGACCACGCTCGAAAGGTTTTTGGCGCTGGCGTTCGGCGGGCGTAAGTCTAGCACGTACGTCTTGTCTCGCGAGAAAGTTGCGCCTTGCGCGAAGAAGTCCGTGAAGGCGATGTCCGGAATCATGCTGAAGCCGACGCGCTGGATTTGGATGCTCTTGACAATGGACCCGCTCTCAAGGCGAAAGGCGGTCGGGAAGCGCAGCGTGAAGTACACGGTTGTGGGCAGGACTGCAACATGGCCGTCCGGAAGGTCGTGACAAACGCGGTGCAGAGGGATGCCGAAAGTGTGCGGACGCACCACCATGGCACGCGGCATGCCTCCGAGGGTAACAACCGGCGCGTCCGGCGATGGGTGTCGCGCGGTCGCGTCATCCAGCAAGAGAGCGACTGCGGTGGCGCTGTTGTTGTTGGAATAGAAGCAGTCTATGTTTACGCTATGCCGGAATATGTACGGCATGCCGTTGTAGAAGTACATAACGCTCGGAACGTCTCCCGTCTTGTTGTGTGTCAGGCGGCCGAGGAGGGCGCGGAGGCAGCGATCGGTGACCGGCGTCCAAGCGTCGTCGCGGCCAATGCGCATCCTGTCTTTGGCGCTCCATCGGATGAGTTGCTGTTGATCTTCTGCGGCGCGACGCGGAAGCAAGGCGTGGACAATAGCGTCGCCCACAGTATGACGTAGCACCATGAAATGCGCGTTGCGAAGGTTCGGGTGGTGGATGGAGGCGGGTTTTTCTGGTGCTCCAATCGCGCAGGCGTTGATGCCGTCAAAATCGGCGTCCGTGAGGCGCCCGCCCCGTAGGCGGTCGTTGAGAGCGGAGAGGTCGGGCTCCATACGGAACTGCGTCTGTAACATCACGGTGGTGTGCACCTGACCAAGAATGTGGCGGCCGCGCGCGTTGCTTACGAACTGGGTGTCCCATCCGGGGCCGTCGCGCTGGGCGTTCGCTGCGGTACGACTGGCGGCGTCGGCCGCCGTGCCGGCACGGATGTCCCCGTTGCCTTGAAACAACGGCGCGCCGTGAACCGGACGATTCTGATGGTGGTCGCCCGTCAGAAGGACGCCAATTCCGCCGAACAGAGAGTGGGAGGTGTCCGGCGTGCGGCCGCAGTCTCGCATGGTTAAAAAGAGTTGTTGCTCAATGGCCGCGAAGTGCTTACCCGTCATGGTGAACAGCTCGTCCACGATGAGCAGACGGATGTCCTTCCATGTCTCCTGAAGATCCAACTTCGCTCGCGTTCCCCGCATCGGCGTGTCGTTTCCCCACCTCAATTTGAAAAGGTCGCTCGATGTGCCGAATACCATGTTAGCGGTTGTTGCTCCGATGTCGCCCATGAGGTTGATGACCGCTCGATGGGTGTAGGCGGTGACGGCGATCCATCGCGCGACCCCGTGCTGGTGCGCGAACCACACGATGGCGATGACCGCCGCGCTCTTCCCGGTCCCAGGCGGCCCGATCTGTTTCATCCGCAAGGGGGGCACCGCGGATATGTTGCCCCCGTTGCTCAACAGGTCCAGCAGATATTGGCATCCGAGATGGAGAGTCAGGTGTTGCTCCTTCGCGACGTGAAACAGTTCCGCCGTTTCTTTTATGCTCGGCTTGTGCGGAAGCATGTCCCATGTTGGGCGGCTCGAAGAAGTCGGTGCCGAGGCGCCCGCGATCGGGGTGCATGGCCGCGGCTCGACGCTTACAAAGGTGGTGGAGGCGCGCCCCGAGGCATCGGCCCCATCCCCCCCGACGCCGGCTGTATTGTCGGCTTCACCTTGTTGTTCGTTCGCGGCGCGGCGGTTGTAGCCCTTAACGTCATGTTTCCACCTCGCCTCGTGGTCCTTGAAATCCTCGGGCGTGGCACGGACGGTTGCGATGTTTCGGGTCGTCTCCTTCGAGGGTGACGGCTTACCATGGCGCAGCATCACTCGAACTTCTTCTGCGTACTCAGCAGCCATTGTGAGTTTCCCGGTGCGGCTGGGCACGGCCTCGGGCAAGTCCACGAAAACCTCTAGGGTGGGATCGACGTGGTGTGCGTGTTCTTGGTGCATGTTTGGCGTCCCGGCGTCTGTCTCAGCTTGCCGCATCTCGTCGCGCTGTACGAGCACATCCGTCCGGGCCGTATTTTTGGCGCGGACGATGTCATTGTTGTTTTCGAGGAGGCGGTCGCACACCCGGCGGCGCTTGTCTGTCATTGCGGCGCGCTCTCTTTCCCACGCGTCCATCCATGTCTCACCGGCCTGCGGCAGGAACCGAGCGTCCGGTGGCGCGACTATCGGCCGATGGCAGTGCGTGGACGCGGGGGACGTGCCGCTCTCACCCGAGTGCTGGGCCGCCGGCGAAATCTTCCCGTACACGTTTCCGAACATGGCGATGCACATTATGGCGTACTCCTCATGTGCCTCCACAGAGCGTGAGTCGCCGGGGTCGAGCGGAGTAGTGGGACACGCCACCATGGTTCCGTAGGTTAGGGGAACTTGAGCGCGGGCGCGGCGGAAGACGACGTTTTCGGCCGCTCCGGGGTGACTCGGGTGGTAGGCGAAGCGCTCACGGCGCGTGCGTGTGGACGCGGAGCCAGTGGCCTCCTTCCGATTCTCGTAGTAAGCATAGAACTCGTAGGAGCCGATGTGCATGTCAGGCACGTCTTTGACACGCCTCAGCAAGTAGTCCGAGCCCGGCGGAAGGCGCAAGCGCAAGCGATGGTTCGCGGCGGCGTCTACGTGCACTTCCTCCCATTCGGTGCCATTGCCAACCTGTCCTGGATCGACAAGGAATCGGACGATCGCGTAGAGGGGGTGAAAAGTTGTCTCGAAGGAGGTGCGGTGCACCGGATTGCGCATGCAGATGGTGGCGCAAAGGATCGCCGACACTGACTGCTGATGCACGGCGGCGTTCACGAGGCGTGTCAATTTCTGCTGGGGGGTGTCTTCGCCGATAGGGTGCTTCTTCATAATGCTCGCGAGCAGCATGAGGATGACGTGTGAGTTGGAGGCGGTGTCCATTTTACCTGCGGTGTTGAAGGCGGACATAAGTTAGGAGGTACTTAAACAACAGTCGGAATGGAATTGTTATTAGAATGCAGAGGTGTGATAATGCATTTACGTTGCGCCGGTGCTTACTTCCGTAGAAGCTGTTGTAACACGCGATGTTCCGCACGTCCTCGGTGATGGTCTCGAAGACCGGTGGCGTGTCTGCCGTGGATATGCGCTTGTCTTTCGTTGGCGCGGCGTCGGCAGCATCGTCGTCATCCGAGCTCGTGACGGCTGTGGGGGGAATAGACTCAGCCGCGGGCGGGGTCGTGGACATACCGGGCTCGACCTTGCTTTTCCTATGCCGCGGTAGGCGCACGTTATGGACGCCGGAGAAGAAAACGTTGTTGTTGCAGTTGAAAGCGAGCAAAACCGCCCGGCTGTGCATGATGATTTTTCCGCGGTTTCGTGGCATGAGGATGACTTGGCGGTCGCGATCATACGTCGGATCCGTATCGCAACGTTCCGGGTAAGGAAGGGAGAAGCCTTCGCCACAGTCGTCGTCGTTCCCGCGGTGCCCGCCTTGGCGGCACCGCGACGTGTGGCGGCCGTGATTTACGTGCTTGGCTTGGCAGCGCGCAACATGGTCCCGGTACGCTTGGCTGTCTGTGGGCATGTCCGCGGGGTCGGGCATAGCGAAGTTCCGGATTGAGAGGTCCTGCTTTACGTGCCGGTCGAACGACGCTTGCCCCGGGTAGACACCCGCGTCTCGGGAACCGTCCACTCCATCCACCTCAACCTCTTCCATCTGCGCCGTGGTAAGACTGGCCATCCACCGAACAATGGAATCGCCGAACCGGTGAAGCAAGGAGCGAAGGAGCGGAAGGGACAACACGGCGGAGACGCACATGCCGTGCCCGTGGTGCGCCTGCCGCCCGCTCTCTTCCGTTTGACAAGCGTGCGCCACGACGGGCCCGAAGTGCCCGGACGATCCCGCGATTGCTCGGCCGGTTTCAGGCGCCAAGCCGAACAGGCGAACTCGCACCACGTCCATCACGATGTCGTAGAACAATGCGGGAGCGGTGGGGTTTTGAATCATGGCCTTCATCACGTCCGGATAACGCGGCGGTGTGTAGCCATCGGCCCTTTGCAGCTGGATCGGTAGGTTCGCAAGCGCCATGGCGTAAGGACTGCACCATTCTTGGGGGTTTATTGTGTAGAAGAGGCAGTAGTAGCCGAATTGTAGCCACGCGGCGAAAACCTTCTTACGATACGTAATGGAGGCGTGGGGTGACCACTGCATGTTGGACGTCGTGGTCATGATGCCGTGATAAAGAGTGTTTATGACATCGTCTTGTCTATCGTCGAAAGTGGGCCGACTTCTAGTCGCGATCAGGTACCCCACTCGCTCCATCTGCTCCTTGGTCGCCGATGCCAACGCGATGGCCGTGCGCGGGCTACGGCGGAGCTGTAGCTGGCTGTGGAGGCTGCTCTCATGCCGCATTTTCGTGTTCGCCATTGCGGTGACGCTGTGCGCATGTTGGTGGACGCTTCCGTGTCGGCGCGTTAGAATCTCTATGTACCTCTCAAGAGACATGCCTGGCGGGCGGCTGCCCGCTCCGTGCGGGAAGTCCGTCGCCATCGCGACGACAAAGAAGTTGGGATCGTAGTCATTGAGAATTTCTTCGGAGCGGCCCATGAGAAGGACGTTCTCTGGCGGCGGAGGCGTTTGGGCGCTGGGAGGGCGATGTTGACCTGTGGAACGACCGCGTCCGAAAATGAAGGAATGCCAATAATCGTGAGATTCATGACGGAAGTAAGGCATAAAGGTTGAAAGGTCTCTAAGATAGGGGACGGGGTGGAGTGTATATTTCTATAAAATTAAGTATGTCGTATTTACGAGTTTATGTACGTGTGTATGTAAGTCTGCAGCTCATATATTGCCGTTGAATTAAAGAAGTAGAACGTTTAAGTACGTAGGGCTATAGTAATCTGCAATGAGAACATGAAACGGATATTAAGAAAGGAAACAAGTAAATATTTATGGCATGAGTGTACGTAAACATATATGTGTATATGAGTGATAGTGTACGCTAGGAAGAAATTGTATATCGTACCTTGTACAACGGGGTCGTCATCTGCAACGTCTCCGTCGTGAACAATGGAAAAAGCTTGATAATACTCTCCCTCGCCCGCAGCGGACATGTCGTCTGTATATGTCGAATTAGCCTCCGTAGCGGTGGTTGGGGTCCGTTGATATTCGGCTTTGCTGGCGGCGTCGGATGCTTTGAGCATCTCCTCTCCCGTCCGACCGCTATACACTACGGCACCGGTGACAAGCTCCTCCGGCATAACGGGTTTACGGTCGGGGTCATGGAACCGACGCCGAATGATTTCCACAACATCTTCGCGAGGCTCCCATTTGTGGCCACTGCGGCGACTGTGCTCAGCATGGGTTTGCTGAAACCATTCTAGCCATGGAATGACGACAAACGCGCGTACTGTTAACTCCGTCACTTTCCCGCTACGGAGAATTTGCCTTGCAGACTCAACATCCCCCGCTGTTATGAAGACCACTCGAATTAAGGTTGTAAGATCCGCGGGGTCATAAGCAGGCATGACAGGCTGAAGTTTGCCAAGGATGGCTGTGGCGGTCGGCTTCGGAAACGCGACGAAGTGGCCATGCAAGGCCTTGTGGCGGAAAGGAGCGCAATTTCGGTAGCTATTGTCTTGTATGGTGATCATGTAAGAGGAGGTGACCACAAACCCAACAAGCGCCCGTTCGACGAGCGTAAGTCCAACTTGTTGCAACCCATGGGGGCAACATCCTACGTCCAAGGATCGGATACTTTCGGTAGGGAGGTTTTTTTTCCGGAGCGCCATGTCGCACTTCCGACACACAGGAATGTCTTCCAAATTCGAACCATGATATATTTCCGCCACCACTAGACGATGGTCGTCCGACATCCGGCGGGGCGGTCTAGTAGTCGCCGCTTTCACATCACCGTAACGTCCAGGCATAGGTTGTCGATAGCGAGGGAAGCTAATGTTTCCTATTGTAAGACTATCTGTCCCAGGACCTAATAGTTGCAGAAGCGGTTGGAGGCCAATTTCTTGGTATACTGCATGAAGCGAAGTTGATTTGGATCCCGCCTCAATGCATTGACATACACCGCATACTTTGAAATTCACACATCGGTCGGCCATATCTTCTTGCATTTGATGTATTATCTTCCGCTCGTCAACATTTGAGCGGGTAGACTCTCGTGCCTGGTCAGACGTGAATACGAGTTCATCATTATTATATAGATGTAGTATTTAAAATATATTTCAAATACAAGTTTTTATGGTTTGTAGACATTTCCTATTCGGTTATATACGCTTAAAATATGTCATGTTGTTTCACCGAATATCGCAATGGTGGATTAGTATATGGTGGATTAGTATAGTCTAGATGGATGAGTACCGCATTGATACAAGACGAGTTTGTTACAACTGTACATGTACATTATATCGTCAATTTATTCTTTTTGTTTCTTGGTGATAGTTCTTAGCTTAATCTACTAGGTTTATGTAGCTCTTCTTGTACCTTACATTTATTTAGATGATTCTTAGGTATAATACAATATGCATTTGGTTACAAGAAATGATTGACGGAAATAGCGTTATCTTGTTCCATCTACGCAATGCTTTTAACATTTAAAAAACGCGTAAGCTATGAACGAGTATCGCATTATTAAAGCGTTCTTCGTGTGTGAAAACTGCGAATGTTAATGATATCGTGTAATTGAGATATGCTACGTGTTGCATTAATCGTGATTTAAGTCTTCAAAATAAATAACATAAATGCAACGCAATTGCATTTCAGTATAGCATGGAATGAATGAGTATTGAACTTCAAGTGCCATATTTTAAAACTTCAGGTGTGAATGACGTTGTTCAATAGGAAACTTACATACATTTGCAAACTTCAATATTTCAAAACTTGTGTGAATAGACGTTGTTGAATGGGAAATTTTCATTTTCTGCAATGGAATATATATTGGAACTCAATAACACACCTTAAATGCACGAGCTTCTGGTCCAGTCCGCAAACGGTGAAGATCGATATCCCCAAGTTTATCGTCATCCTATGATAAGAAGGGCACCACATGCAAAGATGATATTTAGAAGTGCAGTAAAACAAACGGCATCAGGCGGCATGAATGTGGTTGCGGAAGAGTTTGCATATGTTATATGATTATATATACAAGCTTTATTTCACATATATCTACCTTTTATTCACTCAATGCGAGGGCAGTCACCAACACAAGGAAGGATGCTTAATTTTTGTCTTATATATTTATACTGTGCGAATTACTTACATGTAATGTGACATTCTCAAGCCCGATTCGGACTGCCAGACTATCAATGGTAGATACCGAAGGATGACCATCAAATGCCCGATTGATGTAGTCGACTTCGTCAAAATTTCGTGCGGCTGCTTTCTCCGACGCAATCTCCGCTGTATTCCTGTATGTACGCAATGTAAACACAGACATGTTGTGATATTTAAATACGTGTGATATTAAGTAAGTTTACATCGTGGGTTGTTAGGTTTCCTTCACTAAACGTTTTCAAACTAGTATGAGCATGATTATCGTTGGGCTTATTTCCTTACGCGTTGTGTTATGAACAACATATTGTTAACTTCCACACTTCCATGCGATTCATATTCAATATTGTTAGGACATCCATACATATAACTACTCCTCCTGCTTTTCTTGTGGCTCGTGTAGGAGTAATATTACAATATTATCGTAACAACACTTTTCGTTAGCAATAAATGGGCATAACACCGCCGTGGCAAGAGAAAGTCAGCGGAAGTGTCGGAGATTAAAATTGAAAGGAAAGTAAAACAACTTGCGTTAAATTATTGCAGCGCGATGACTAAAATCGGTAAGCACGAATGGCATAGAACCGTTATGCTCATCTGTTTGAAAATCGTTGTAGGACATGCCTCCATACGTGACATATATGGACAATCATGGTGGCATATATGGATGTCCTATTATAAGTTAACACTGTTATTCATAAGACAATACGTAAGCAAACATGTAACAAAAGTTGTATGCCTATTCTCGTTAATAACAAATGCTATTACGACAGTATTGTAAATTTATTCCTATATGAGCTACAAGAAATCGTTGGTTATGTGTTGCGACATAGCGGTCTGACCTGTATTTTGTCGCCGCAACGGACTTCATCGACAGTTTTTTTGCTTGCTTATAAATCCCCATCTCCGACACTTCCGTTGCTTTCCTGTTGCACAATGGAAATACAATTACATAAATATCAACATGCATCGTACCAAACATACTATTGAAATTGAAATTGAAATTGTTTACAACAATACCAGTATAAACCGGCTGCTGTCTCTGGGCCCCCCCTTTTGCTATGCCATACAGGACTTAGTAGACTGAGGTAGACCGTTAACCACTAATCCCAACCTCTCCAATGGCAGTAACAGCTAATAATTTTGTAATCAAGAAAAAACAGATCTAAAAATAAATCCACTTGTCGAGAAATGCAAAACTAAACTGCTGCTCGACCTTCACGATGCACGGCCCGCTCCCGCCGAACCGGGGTGTCGACCGGCCTAGGCCGGTCGGCGTTCGGGAGGGACGACGGGCCAGCCTAATCTAGCTCCCGCGTGACTTCGGTCTTGCCGAAGGTAGGAGGGGAAAGGCTGGCAAAAAACCCCTCCTCGCGCGGTCGCTCGTCGATCCCGCCGCTCCATCCCGTAAACCCCGCCCCAAGGTCTTGCCGCGTCCACCGACGCGGCGGTCCTCCTTGTCGAGGTCCCCCACCACCTCGAGGACAGGTGGGAGGGACCGAGACACACAGACATAGAAAAAACTAGCGCTCCTGCCTCCGCGCCTGAATTTTCCCCGCTCATTTCCCCGGTTTTTTCTCTGTCTGGTACCCGGGTACCTGTCGGTTTTCCGGCCTGTGGCCGTACCCTCCCCCCTCTGATCGCGCGTCCACCGAGCAGCCTTTTCTTGAGCGGGGGCCTCCGCGCTCACCCGGGCCCACGCTCAAGGACTCCTAGGAGTATGAAGGTCTGTCGGGGTAGTGGGTGTCGAAGAGGGGGGGGGGAAGGTCACCGTAGCCGGATCCGGCGGGCCGCGGGCGCCCGGAATTAAACAAAACCCTCCGTGCCGGGTTTTCCGGCGGCGCCGACCCAAAGGGTCGTCGTCGCCAGATCGTGTCGCTCCTCCCGTCGCGACCGTCCTCCTTGCCGTCCCAGCTGACTCCTCCCCCCGGGAGATGACGCTGGACGACGTAGCGGCGTGCTAGTGAGCGCCCTACCCTGGTGCTGCTCCCCAACTAGCGCGATGCCGGGTACGGACATTATTTTTAGTATCCAAAAAAAGCCCCCCGTACAGGGCTTTCCGGCGGCGGCTGATCCTAAGGATCGCCGCCGCCTCCTGTAGCCGCTCCTCCGTCTGCGACTAGCCACCGCCCTGTGTCATGTCTTGCCTCACCCCTCGGCAAGGTTCGACCGGCACAGGGCTGGTCGACAGCTAGCGAGCGCCCTTTCCTAGCGCTGCTTCCCGGCTGGCCACCACCAGCTCCAACACCCGCCTCCCACCGCTGATCCGGCCGTACCCTCCTCGCCATCAAACGCTGCCGTAGTACAGGTCCCACTCCTAAAAGTAAGGCTGTATCTAGGAGTATCTGTACGCGAAAAAACATATCGGACGGGCCGAGCGGGAGATCTTGGCGCCGGTAGTGTACATAAATTATTTTTTCAAAAGCCCTCTGTACAGGGCTTTCCCGACAGCTGCAGATCCCACGGATCGAGCTGTCGGCCCTCTTAGCCCCCTACCGTGCCATGCCTGGCACGGCTACGGGGTTTCCAGCGCCCACCACGGGGAGGTGAGGGGATGCCGACGGGCCTGCGAGCGCACCCCCCTCCGGGGCCGCCGCCGCTGCGCCGCCGGCGGGCGCCCCAAACATACTACATATTGTGTACATTTATATGGAAAAGTGCACGACAATCCTTTTCAAGCACGTGAAGGAAAAGGGTCTAAGGTAGTCTTACTTACATGAGCTTTGTCACCGCAACGGACTTCATCGACACTTTCTTCGCTTCCCTTTCAACTCTCACCTTCGACACCTCCGTTGCTTTCCTGTTGCACAATGGAAATACATTTCTAAATACAAAAGTCCTTCCTAGTACATAGATAGTACGGAATCAATGTGCATATGTAAAATGAATGATTGATAATGATTTTCAAGTTAAAGATGAAAATAGTTTTATTGCGCTTTAACTTACCCGAGCTTTGCTACCGCAACATACTTACAAGATTGAACATGTGGAAAAGGAAAGCGGTGTACTTACCTGAGTTTCGTGGCCACATGGTGATGTAAGGCTACATTCTCGTGGTGCATGTCCGCCTCTTTCCTGTTGTGCAATACAAATACAAGAATAATGTACTGAGATTCCTAAAATATGATACGACTGAAGGATTTGTACAAGTGGAAAGGTACGGAACTATGCATTGAAAAATAAATACTAGCAAAAAAGCAATTACTCTCATATGACACTAAGACGCCGTGATGTATGTCCATTATTAAAATCTTATCATTACTCCTTCGCTGAATGTTTTCATAGGTAATACGAGCATGATTATAGTTGGGTGGGATACACAACGCAGGTTGGCTTACTTGCGTTATGAATAACATTGGTAACTTTCACATTTTCAAAAAATTCATTTCGTTGTTTATGTGATACGATACAGCGGTCAGACCTGTGCTTTGCCGCCGCAACGGACTTCATCGCAAGTTTTTTTGATTCCTTATCAAACCCCACCTCCGACACCTCCTTTGCTTTCCTGTTGCACAATGGAAACACATTTATATAAATATCAAACGCATCTTACCAAATTGACTAGATATTATGTAAATTTATATGAAAACGTGTACGACAACCCTTTTCAATCAAGTGAAGGAAATTGTTTTAAAGCAGTCTTACTTACCCGAGCTTTGCTACCGCAACATACTTACAAGATTGAACATGTGGAAAAGGAAAGCGGTGTACTTACCTGAGTTTCGTGGCCACGTGGTGATGTAAGGCTACATTCTCGTGGTGCATGTCCGCCTCTTTCCTGTTGTGCAATACAAATACAAGAATAATGTACTGAGATTCCTAAAATATGATACGACTGAAGGATTTGTACAAGTGGAAAGGAACCAAACTATGCATTGAAAAATAAGTACTAGCAAAAAAGCAATTACTCTCATATGACACTAAGACGCCGTGATGTATGTCCATTATTAAAATCTTATCATTACTCCTTCGCTAATGTTTTCATAGGTAATACGAGCATGATTATAGTTGGGTGGGATACAAAACGCAAGTTGGCTTACTTGCTTTGTTATGAATGACATTGGTAACTTTCACATTTTCAAAAAAATAATTTCGTTGTTTATGTGCTACGATATAGCGGTCAGACCTGTGTTTTGCCGCCGCAACGGACTTCATCGACACTTGTTTTGACTCCTTTTCAACCCCCACCTCCGACACCTCCGTTGCTTTCCTGTTGCACAATGGAAATATATAAATCTAAATATCAAACGCATCTTACCAATTTGACTAAATATTATGTAAATTTTATATGAAAACGTGTACGACAACCCTTTTCAATCAAGTGAAGAAAATTGTTTTAGAGCAGTCTAACTTACCCGAGCTTTGCTACCGCAACATACTTACAATATTGAAGAGGTGGAAAAGGAAAGCGGTATACTTACTTGAGTTTCGTGGCTCTTTCTATATCTAACTACAATTATTAAAGATTGGATTAAAAGGATTCAAAACATTGATTGATTTATTAATAATATTTCCCGAATTATTTCTTTTTAATGCTGCCATTTTTCTTTTAGTTTACGGAGTAATTTATCAATCTGAGCGTCAATCTACTCTGATCAGTATTTGTACTTTAAGTTTATATTCTATATACCACACCTCACCGTCACTAAAGACAGTAAAAAGATCCAAAGTACTACTAAAGTACTACTGAACCTCAAAAAACGGGGATGGATCGGTAGCTCGAATGAGCAACGCCGATCGTCTTCGCTCTGGGCCTGGCCTCCCATCGAGCGCAAGACTGGTGGACAGGGCCGCTGAACAGCGTGTACCATCCACCTCTCCCCACCCGAGCCTAGCTCAAAATGGTCAGTGGATCCGTAGCGACACCAGACGGTACACACTCAAAGGCGCAGCTTCCATGGATTTGAATTTCATCCCCCCGACAGCTATCGCGCCATCCACTTCGAAAACCACACATGTACCCGTCAAAGTACTGCGGAACCCTCGCGATACACATCGCTTACAAAACACTTCTCTACCAGAGGCCGGCGCGCTCTATCGCGCCCCTCCGAGCGTCCGGACGTCACTGTCCGCCGCCAACATCCATCAAACCCAGGTCCCATCAGGCCTGGTCGCGTGCCGCCAACACGCGCACTACTCTCAACCTTCGACTCCAAAAGCCACACACACGTCAACTACTTATCCTCCACACTCGACATCCTGCTCGACTACCATGTCTTCAAACTCCACCCCCCCCCCCCACCTACAAACAGGTGCTCGTGAGGGATCCCCCGCTCCACGGCCGCTTCACGGACATATACCACCCCAGGAACAAACTCGCGGGTCACCCCTTGACCCCGTTCCTCTCGACCTCTCAACTTCCCCACCCCCAACAGATACTGGGAACACCTATGGACCCCCTCCCACTCCGTCGCGGACTCCAAACCCCCCTTGTCCTGTCCATCCCGCGGTCAACTGAAAACCCCGGACAGGCCGACGACTTCTCCACCAGAACGATCGACACGCTCCTCCTTACAGGCCAGTACTCCTCCACCCCCCCTCACATAGCCCGCTTCTGGCTCCATGGAGTCTTCATGCCGGACCCGCCGCACCCCGACCCGATCGCATCCGCCTGCTCGGTGGCCCGTCGCTGGCTCCTCGAATGCGTCAACGACCTCACCGATCTCCCCAACCGCATCAAAAATATAATTGGCAAGGAACTCGTCCACCACACGCGCTGGTCAGCGAACTCCTCTCGCACACACCACCCAACAGCCCCGAAAAGCGACGATCGCACCCCCCTACCGGTCGAACTCCATTCGGGCTTCCAGGAGGTCTGCCTGGCTATCCCCACCTCCTGTATAACGGTAGGACTCCTGTACCAACTAACTTCACACCAGCGTGAATTTAATTCGGCCGGTCCAGTGCCCCCCTCTCTCACCTCCTCCCCTTCACTATTGCGACAACTGAGTCAGCAGAAAATTCGCTTCCTCCGCGACGCCTCAGCTCCTGAAGTCTCAGGTCGTCGTGTAAAAATCCGATCCCCCCTGTTCTCCGGTATCACCGGCCAAGAGGTGATCGCCCTCCTACAGGACCTCCTCACTTCCGACCTCACAGCGGCTCTCACCTCAACCGGATCAGCCCCCTCGACTCACCCACAATGCAGACTCGAGGACCTCCCCGAACAAGCGCAGTTCATCCTTCAATTCGCGGACGCCATCCAACCGCTGGACACCCCAACCCCGATCGAGGCCGACCCCTCCTCATTCTGGGTGAATATCCTCCACCTGCCCAAGAATCCCATTCATTCACAATCCGGTCCTGTATCCCATCCCATTTTTTCATTCACACCTCCTGGAACCGTACCCCCTGACAATCACCTTCACACCATCACCATCACACCCCCCCCCGTCTCTGGCCTTGTTCCCGGCATCTCATGGGCTGACACATGCCTCACCACAGTCCTGATACAGTCCCGCCACTCTCTCTCCCTCCCAAGCATACATCCCGACGGCACTATTCCCCCATCACACTGGCTACACACCCTCCTGTCCCAAACAGCCACCGAATACCTCACACACAACACACCCACAACCACCGCCCCCCCCCAACACCCCCCCAGCCTCTATCACTACACAACCCTGAAAAAGTTCCCGGACGGCTCATACTTTCGCTCACACCCCTCCAACTCCTCCACCATCACCACCAGCATACAAATCTCCCTCAGCCCCGAAATGTACTGCATCCTCATCTCAACCAACGGCACTATCACGGTCCCACTGACCCACACATACACCCATCGAGGCGCTCGCACTCAATCCTCCTGCTCCCTCATCATCACTCCACACCACTATTCCACGTTCGGCAAAGCCCGTCTCACAGACCCCATTTTCACCACCCCCCCCTCCCCACCCCCTCTCACCATCACTAAACGACACACACTTCACCGCAACCCCCCCGCCCTTCTCCTCCAATGGTCCCGCCACCTCACCGACAACCACGTTCCCAGCCGCTGGGACCTGGACCCTTCTGACTTCCAAATGCAGGATGACACTGACCTACCCCTCGACCTCTCCTCCCTCCCAGACATACAACTCACCACCACCCCGGCCCCCCCATCACATACCACATGGTCCCTCCACCAACCTACCGCCTCACAACCCGCCTCCACCTCCTCCTACCACGGCCACCCACCCCCCTACCCTCCAGCCCCCACCACGATTCCTCAGACCACTCTCCACCCTCTCCCCACTATCACAGAAGACTCCTCTGGCCCCATGGACTCCTCCACCTCACCACCCCCAGCCCCCCCCCTCACTCAGCCACCCACCCACCTCCCCGACCCCCCCAACCCTACTTATACCTTCGCCCCCCCTCCTACCTGCCCCACACAACTCACCCCTTCCTCCCCTGCACCGCTCTCATCTGCCGCCTCCCCTCCCCGCCCCCGCCCCCCCACGGACCCCTCACTCAGACCCGCACCCCCAACAGGAGTTACCAAGCCCTCTCGTCCCCCCCGCAAGCAACCCTCCCAGTCTCCCCCACCCCGCGCCCCCCCGCACCCCTCCCTCACTCACCAACAGGCCCTCCCTTCCCCCCCACTCCTTCCCGACCACAACCCCCCCTCCACCCCTGCTATTCCCCTCCGTCCTGTTGACCCAGCCCACCTCCCCCTTCCAACCGGCTCTCCTGATGAAGAAGAACTCGACCTCGACGGCTACTCGGACCTACCGGAGGACGACTCGGAGCCCTCAGGCACTCAACCGGCCAACACCGCCTCCCCCAAGGCCAACCCCCACCACAGGTCACCCCCGGCCAATCAGGCCGACTATCATCATTAGGTCCCCCCAGGACGAACCCGAGGTTAGACCCCGCACCCCCCTCCACACTCCCCAACCCGGCATCCGCAGACATACTGTAAACACAGCAGATAGCTTCACTCTCCCTGCCCACTTTACCCCCCGCACCCGCTGCACAACGATGCACAACTTTCTATTCGATTTAAACCTTGAATACGGCATCCCCACCCCCATCGGCTCCCTTGATACCTCTGCCGCCCTCTCCTTCCAATGGGGCCAATACCAGGACCTCTCCAACCTTACCTGCCTCGCTTCCGCAATAACCAAACTCCATTCGACTCCCGCCGCCTCATACACGATTATCACCAACAACGAAGTAGATAACCACTTTCACAACTCCCAATACCCCAGCCCCTGGACAAACCTCGCCAACCGCGGCTGCCCCCCCTGTCCGGGGACGCCCAACCACTCTCTCCTTGTCCTCACATGGCAAAACTCTCACTTCGGCCTCCTTCACATTACTCACTCCTCCGCCACCTGGATAGACTCTCTACACCACCCCCCCCCGTCCGACCTCCTCGCCCGCTCTCTCAACCTCCTCTCCGAATGGAACTCCTCTCCCCCCCCTCCTGTCGGCACCCTCCATCTCCTCAACCCGCCTCGCCAAAACGACTCCGACAGCGCGTGGTCATGCGGCACCCACGCCCTCCTCCACACCTACTTCATCGCCACAGCCCCCCCGGACCAACACTACAGCCCCCCCCCCTTCGACCCCCGGTCCACCGTATACTCCCTCCACACTCTCCTATGGAACCACACCTTCCGCTCCGCCCCCCTCCCACAGGGACGACACCACCTCCTCGCCGCTTTACATCCCCCCACACAACCCTCCCCCCCCACACATCCTCCCCCTGCTCACTCACTTCCCTCA
>JAPMLY010003317.1:0-25402 GCA_026401115.1 Tetraselmis chui | reverse complement strand
CAATCGTCCGTTTCGTAAGTATACAGACGAATACCACCACAGCATCATACCCATCGCACTCAGGAAGGTCCGTAATCAGGTCAAGCGATACATGCTCAAAGGGCCTGGTCGGTACCTCATGCGATTGAAGGAGTCCATAAGGCTTGTGTCGCGCTGCCTTGTTGCGTTGACAGGTAACACAGCTGCGTACATAGTGTTGTACTGTCCGCTTCATGTTAGGCCACCAAAACGTCCGGGTTACTGCTGCCAATAGTCGAATAATACCAGGGTGTCCCGCGGTCGGTGCGTCGTGTAGTTCGTACAGTACTCTTGATCGCAATGTAGAGACGTTCGGAACATACAGTCTTGTCCCGTAGGCGTACAAGAGTCCATTAGATTGACGTACCAGCCAGGTAGGCAGAGATTTCCGGGTAAGCAGATATTTGTCCGAATCATAAGCACTTTTGATTTCCGCATGAAGTCCAGAGTCATGATGTAACCGGGATTCCAGGGAAAAAATCTGTGCGTGTAACTCGCATTATGCTTCGTCGTTGGTCCAATCGCGTAACAGTTGCAGCTTCTGTAATGAGTCCTTCAGGTCAGGTCGGCGAGACAGAGCGTCTGCCTGGTTGACTGCTCCCTTCTTGTATACGATGTCCATCTGTCGCTGGTAAGGTGCTAAAACTTGAAGCCATCGCACCTGTCGAGTAGACAAATCGCGCTGCCGAAAGAAGTGTCGCAACGTGTCGTGGTCCGTAATTACTGTAAATCCCGCCGCGCCATCTAAGTAGCAACGGAACTTCAGTAGAGCGTCTCGAACTGCCAGTAGCTCTTGTTCGTGGACAGGATAGTGTACCTCATGCTTGTTCATCTTTCGAGCATGGTACGCAACAGGTTGTAATCCAATACCTTGGTCTTGTAATAGCACAGCTCCTACTGCAAATCCAGAAGCATCTGTGTACATTGTGTACCTTGCATTAGGAGAAGTGTCAGGAATTACCAGTACTGGTGCACGTACCATCGCGTCTTTAATTTGCTCGAATGCTGACTCGGCTTGAGGAGTCCAGCGAAATTCCGGTGTCTTCTTGGTCAGGTCCGTTAATGGGGTTGCTAGGGTTGCGAATTGGTTGATAAACCTCCGGTAATATCCAGCAAGTCCCAGAAATCCACGTACTTCAGTCACAGATTTCGGTCGGGGCCAATTTTGTACTGCCTCAACCTTGTCGGGGTCCATTCGGATCTGTCCAGCTTCCATGTGGCGGTTAGCCTCTGAAAGCTAAACGCTAGCACAAATCTGTTCTAGTCTGTCTAGTCTTGTTGCCGCAAGAAGGCAAAATGCTATTGTCGAGAGGCAATTGATGAGAGATGTTTCACTGCTGTACTTGGGCAGTAGATGTTGTTAATGAACAAAGGAATTGTTAACTGGTTCTGTCACCTCCCTCTACTGCACTGGGCTTAAATAGGTTTCAGCCCAGACTAGTTACGCTTGCAAGCTTTGCTTACGTGTCAAGCGTTAGTGCTGTCTAACCGTCGCATGTCCTCGGGACATGGCCTTTCAGCTTCCTCGGTCTTACGACGCTGCACCTTCTGCATTGAAGAGCTTGTTCTGGCGCGTCTTCTGGCTAGTTAGACTAATTATGCATATCTGTACGTACCGGGAGGTATTAGTCGTACTGTAGCATTAGCACCATTACAATATAGCAGTAGCGACGTACCCACGAGTATACGTCCGTCCGATGGAAAAGCACGAATTAATATCCGTAACGAGTACCTGTACAATGTCCTGCAATGTACTGTTGCAGGACTGTACTCGTCACACTCGTACCCTCCCCCTCTTGACAGATCAATGAGGCCGCCGCGAGGCAGACCTCCGTGGTTCTAGGCTCCTTTACTGAAGCAGTTACTGGGACTCAGGAATGCGCGCTGGGAAAGCGTGCATGAAATCAATGTAGGCCTGAGTCTTGGCGAACTTGCGCCATTGGGGCGTCTCCAAGAATTCTTGTAACGCTATAGTTCGATGCACCTCGTTTAACCGGTGCCAGACAGGTGGAATGTCGTCATCACTGAAGTGCGTCATGAAGAGCAAATATTTCCCTCGTCGTCCAGGTAGAGACTTGATGCACACAGCAGATATGTGTGAAACGTCAAACTCCTCATCGTCTCCTTCAGGTACAGTCACAGGAACAGCTGGTCGTAGCGAAGCGGTAGAGCAGGGTCGTAAGTTGTTAACATGGAACACAGGATGTAAGCGTACTGTCGCTGGTAATTTCAATCTGTAACTGTGTTTTCCAATCTGCTCCTCCACTGAAAAAGGTCCGAGCTGTCTGTCTCTGAGTTTCCTGTTCGGTTGTCCTCGAAGAAAAAGGTTTGCTGTGACGACTGACACCTTGTCTCCCTTAGCGAAGTGTGGCGCCGTAGACGGTTCTGTGCGCGCCTGCATCTCGTCCTTATGTAGCTGTAATACTGAGCGTACCAGGGTGTGTACCTCCTGTAACAATCTTAACCGCTCTGTTGCGTCTTGCGAAATTGGAATCGATGGTCGCATGCTGAAAAGCAGGTCAGGAGGCTCCTCAGGAGAGAAACCAAAGTTAGCCTCGAACGGTGTGTGCTCAATTCCGAGTGCACGCGAAGCATTGTACGCAAACTCCACTTGCGGTAAAAGTGTCGACCAATCAGAGCCATCATAGCAACAGAAGCAACGAAGAAGCTGCTGAAACGTGCTGTTCACGCGTTCTGTGAGTCCGTCTGTTTCTGGGTGTCGGCTGGTAGACATGTTCAGACGCGTTCCAAGGCGTCGCCAAAGAGTCTGCCAGAAGGCGCTGACAAATTTCGGATCACGGTCGCTGATTAGCACACGGGGAAGTCCATGCAAGCGGTAGACTCCCTGTAAAAATAAAGTTGCAGTTTCTTCGGCAGTAATCGACTCTGTACATGGCAGAAAATGGGCCATTCGAGTTAGATGGTCCACTACTATCAGCACACTGTTAAAGCCATTGCTCTCAGGCAAGTGTGTCAGGTAGTCAAGACCAACTGTGTGCCACGGTCTGGGTGGAACAGGTAATGGGTAAAGAGTCGCAGCCATCTGCGGTCGAATCTTTGTTCGTCGGCACACGACGCAGCGTTCACAAAAATCTTTCACGTCTTGGCGGATTCGTTTCCACCAGAATCTGTCGAGTGCCTTAGCAAGAGTGCTAGCAACTCCTCTGTGACCGGCTGACGAACTTTCGTGCAGCTCTGTGATCAATCTCAGTCGGAGCTCAGAGTTCTGTGGAATACAGAGGCGATTGAGACGCCAAAAGTACCCATCTCTGGCTTCTATCCGGCTGTCTCTTGTCCACTCACCATCGTCCCCATAAAACGAATCCTGTGAGAACCCCTCGCGAATGAGATCAGCGAACTCAGGGCTCAGCTGCAACGCTTCAACAGTCAGTAAATTTAACTGTGCGTCTTCAAACAGCAGCTGGGACTTCCGTCGTAATTCTCGATCTGACGGAACCTCGCCATCCCAAAATAAGGGTACTGTGGCCTGAGGTACGAAGTCTGGACGCCGGCTTAACGGGTCGGCTTCGTTCAGAGCTCCCTTGCGATATGCAAGTGTCATCAAGCCCACAAACGGTTGCAAATCCCGCAGGTATCTTGCTTGCCGCTTGTTCAGCCTGTTGTTCGGTTGCCTGAGCAGATGGCGCAGTGTGTCGTGGTCTGTTACGACAAGGAACTTAGAACAGCCTTCAAGATAGCACCTCCAATGCTTGACAGCTTCGCATACGGCCAAAGCTTCTAAGTCGTACGCAGAGTAAGTGTTACCACGCTCAGCTGGATTCAACTTACGCGCCCAGTAAGAGACTGGTTGAAGACCGCCTCCTTGGTCTTGCAACAGGACTGCTGCAATCCCCACTGTTGAAGCATCTGTAGCCACGGTGGACGTCGCGTCCGAGCTGACCTCCGGAAGGATCAGGCATGGCGCGGAAATGAGCCGTAACTTGAGAGTCTCGAAGGCTTCCAAACAGGCAGGCGTCAGCGTAACCTCTGTGGCTGGGACTTCCGCAGTAAGTCCGTCAATGGAGCCGTAAGGTCGCTAAAATGGTGTATAAATCTCGCATAGAAGTTGCAGAACTGTACGAAACTGCGAACCTCCTTTTGCGTCTTGGGCACTGGCCAGTCTGCAACGGCCTCGACTTTCTTTGTGGAAACCGAAATTTTCCCGGCTGACACAGTGTAGCCCAGATACTCCATTTCTTGCAATCCGAAGAAGCACTTCTTAAGGCGTAATTTCAGCCCTTCCTCCTTAAATCGCTGTAGCACTAGACGTAGGTGCTGCAGGTGCTCCTCCAGTGTCCGACTGTATATATAGACGTCATCCAGGTAGACTGTCACCAACTTATGTAAAAAGTCGCGAAGAATGTCGTTCATCATCCTCTGAAATGTAGCTGGTGCATTACACAGCCCAAACGGCATGGCGACCCATTCCATCAATCCATCAGGGGTTTGAAAAGCCGTCTTATGAACGTCCTGATCACGCAGTCGAACTTGCCAGAATCCAGAAGCGAGGTCGAGGTGTGTGTAAAAATTCGCGTCCTTAAGTTCGTCCAGTGTGTCATCCACTCTCGGAAGTGGGTAGGCGTCCTTACGCGTAACCTCGTTAAGGCCACGGTAGTCAATGCACAGACGTAGCGAGCCATCAGCTTTCCGCACAAAAAGAATTGGCGAGCCAAACTCACTGTAGCTGGGACGGATCAGACCAGCTTCTACTGCGTCTTTGAGCTGTCGATTAAGCTCAGCGCGTTCAGGTGGAGACAGTCGGTTCAGACGTTGACGTCGCATCGGGCCAGTTGTTTCAATGGGATGGTCCCACTATCGGCTTACAGGTGGAGAGTCGACAGGTTGCAATAACTCCGGGAAGTCATCGAAGAGTATTGACCGGAAGTTGTCACGTTGTTCTGCCGTTAGTTCCTCTCCAGTGTGAAAATCTGTCGACTGCTCGGCGGCTGACGTAAGTTCAATGACGTAAAAATCAGCATGACGTCCCTTGCTGCGGCGCATCTTGCGCATGAGCTTCTGAACTCTCGTAGACGACAGGAGTAGACACTCAGGGCGTCGTTCCTCAAGTGTAGTCTCCATTGCTGTGCCGTCCATTAGTGTAAAAAATCTGGTTGTACCAAATTGTAAAGAGGTCTGTTCGTCATCAAGCCATGGTAAACCCAGGATTAAATCAGCTGTGCGTAAATCACGTAGAACGTAAAAAGTCCGCTGAAATTCGTGTCGAGCCAGCTCAAAAGTGACGTCACAGACTGTCGTAGAAGTCACTCGTTGTCCGTTAGCGAGTCGAACTGGAGTTTTACTCGCAGACTTCCGAGTCTGTAAAGCAAAGCGTCGTACAAAGTCTTCTGACACAAAATCAAGTGTCGCAGCGCAGTCCACTAATCCAGTAATTTGGTGTCCGCCATCAGGAGTTTTCACAGTCAGCTCAGTTCGAATTAACGGGCGAGCTTCCGTGAGGTCAGTCAGTAGCGCTGTAGCTGGCGAAGAAAATTGTTGCAGCGTAGCGATGGACTGTTCCGAGTCGTCTGCTGGTACAGGTACCGAGTCGGGTAGATCAGGTGCTGTAGGTTCTGGTGAGTCGTTAAACGCACAATCTGCGTCGACTAACCACAGTTGTACAAGCCAAGGAGCTGGAGCAACCACCTCCTGTTGCGCTGGGTTGTCCAGTGACTGACGTGTAAAAAGCTGTGTCCTTGCTGGGAATTCTTGAAAAAGTTTCTAGTGCTTAGTCACCTGAGTAAATTTCGCCCACTTCGGTAGTACAAATATAGCCATCGTAGATGTCGGAGATGTTCGACGACAATCCTCAAAATGCTGCGCAATCCGCTCAGCTATCTCCCAGGGTGGGTTGATGAACACCCGTTCTCCTGTCAAGTCTCTGTCTAGAATCGAGTCACTCGGCGAACAGTGAGGTAAGTCACCGTGCGAGTTAAGACCTTCATCATCAGCACATCCCTCCAACGTGAAGTTGAATCGTGCATGCAGAGGGTCAAAGACTGAGTCAACCAGTTTCCAATCAACTGAACGTCTGGTTACAGGTGTGCGACTCTGTCTCTGCTTAGTCTGACGACGACGACCTGCTACTTGCGCTACAGGTGTCGCTACTGTAGTCGATGGAGATGTCGAAGGTGTGTCGACGACCTCTGTCGCTAACAGTGTCTCAGAATGAACAGTAGATGTAGCCGGCTGCTCCAGTTCATCTGTAGAACAGCCTTGCCACCATCATTGCTTCTTAGATTGCATCGGTGCCTTGCCTTTGAACTCCGGGCATCGGAACAAGCGGTGTCCCTTCTTGTGGCACTTGAAGCAGAGTCCTTCGTCCATGTGTCGCTGACGCTCCTCAGCTGTCATTGCGTTTGCGAGTGAATTAAAATCTTCGCGGCCGGATGTTTGACCACGTCCACCATTGTTGCCTCCACGACCACCTATGTTACCACCACGTCCACGTCCGCGGCCACGTCCACGGCCACCTTTGTTACGTTTCCAGACGTTAGCGGCCTCCTCGAGAGGGTCCTCAAAATTGCGCTTGCGTGTAGGCTGAGTAGACGGTCCAGCAGCAGACCTCGCATTGCCCAGTTCCGGCGAATCTGTCACCACGTTGTTCAAAAAGTTTTGTAGCTCCACTAGCGTAGTCTGGTATCCAAGTTGAGCTCGGTGTGACTTAGCCAGTTTCTTGAGTGCATCGTTCGCCAGGCCATTAATGAAGCGTACGCACTGTACCTCAGCTGTCAGGTTTTGACGAGAGCGACGTAAGTAGTCGTTGTACTGCTTAGTGTAATACGCGTAACTCATCGTGTTGCTCTGCGTGAAGCTTAGCAAAGCGTTAATTGCGTCGTCCTGAATATTCGGAAGAAACGTAGACTTGCGTAACTCCGTAACAAGCTCGTTGTAGGTAGATGGAATTGGAGGCTGATTTTTCCGGTTCAACCACCACCCACCTAGGTGTCCAGTAAACTGTGAAGTAACCCAAAATACTGCATTGTACGAGTCAGCTGAAATTCCAAGCATAATTAAACGCTGAGGCTGTGCTTCAAGCCAATCCTCCAGTACATTAGGTATCTGACCATTATGGTACGGTGAAGTAATTGCAGCCTTACGCTGAGTCTCCGTGAGGGTCACTGAAAGTCCAGCCAAGTTGTGGGTAGGCATCGGCATTCCCACTCGTAAATCCGTAGGTCCTTCACCAGTCAGTCGATTAATGTGTCCACGAATCAGTAGCCATACAGAACCAGAGTCGACCGTCGTAAACCGGGTGTACATGTGGAACTGTCTCGGGATAGACGTGTCATCATGCATGACCGGATTATGTTGTGTGATCGCTCGATAAAAAGATTCCCACTGAGTCACGTAACCGAAGTGAAGTAATTCACTCTTGTGCTTCTTAGCACGAAGTAACCCCGTCTCTGAGGGCGTAAGTGTCAGACCGTCAATGTTGATGTATTCCGGGACGACGTAAGTATCATCCGGATTAACTGTCGACTGTGCCAAAACAGACTGCTCGACCTGAGCAGGTGTACGTAAATTGTTCGTTGCAAACAGGACAGGAATAGAAGCCGAGTACACGTAAACGTGCTGTCGTCCTTGAGGTAGTGTAACGTTAACAGGTTCACCACTCAACAGCGTCAAATCCTCCGATGTCAAAACAAGACCGGTCTCCTCATGTAACTCGCGAATAGCAACGTCGACAGGCTCTTCATTAGGTAAGACAGAGCCAGCTGGGAACCAAGTTTTACCAGAACGAGGCTCACGCTGAAACACCAACTTCAAATCCGACGGTTTAGTTCCTCCAACGTGAATTACCAACACGACGTAATGTCCGGGTCCGAGAGAAGCCATCTCAACTCAATCAAGCAACGTCGAGCAGATTAATTAGCAACGAAAGCGTGCGTCGACCAAAGAGCTCCGAAACCAGTGTGGCGGTTAGCCTCTGAAAGCTAAACGCTAGCACAAATCTGTTCTAGTCTGTCTAGTCTTGTTGCTGCAAGAAGGCAAAATGCTATTGTCGAGAGGCAATTGATGAGAGATGTTTCACTGCTGTACTTGGGCAGTAGATGTTGTTAATGAACAAAGGAATTGTTAAATGGTTCTGTCACCTCCCTCTACTGCACTGGGCTTAAATAGGTTTCAGCCCAGACTAGTCTAACACGAGTCGAATATGCTCGAGGTGTTCGTCGGCCGTCTTACTGTAGATCAACACGTCGTCCAAATATACCACGCAGAACTTGCCAAGATACGGGGCCAAAACTCGATTCATCATCGCTTGGAATCCAGCTGGGGCGTTACAAAGTCCAAAGGGTAGAACGCAGTACTCGAACAGTCCGTAATGAGTTCGGAATGCTGTCTTATGTATGTCGCGCTCTTTGACTCGAACTTGATGATAGCCTTTATACAGGTCCAGCGTGCTGAAATAGTGAGCCCCATATAGCGAGTCGAGTAACTCATCAATCCGGGGTAACGGTGTTCGGTCTTTCCTCGTGAGGTCGTTGAGTTTCCGGTAGTCTACGCACATACGCATGGTACCATCCTTCTTGCGTACAAATAAAATCGGGGCACCGTACGGAGATTTAGACGGACGAATCCAGCCTTTTGCGAGTAAGTCTTGCAACTGTACTTGAACCTCCCGGAGTTCTGCTGGTGACATACGGTACGTTCGCTCCTTAGGTGGTTCATCGCACTCCAAATTAATTTCAAAGTCGCACTCGCGAGTTGGCGGTAGACCGTCAGGCTCCTTGATAATGTCCGTAAACTCATTCAGGGAATCTCGTAACGAAGTCGTCCACTCAGGTTGTTGATCAGTGTTGATGTCGTCGACCGCGTCCTGTACTTCTCGTAGTCCAATCACGAAGAGGTCTGCTGGTTGTTGTCTAAGCAGCTTTGCCATCGCATCCGCCTCCAAGTGATGTACTGTCACAGGTACGGTGTACTCGTCGCCAGACACCATAGCTTCGCCAGTTTTACGGTCGCGAATCGTTTTAGTAGACCAATCTATATCCGGGTTGACGGCTTGTAACCAAGGTTGACCGAGGATGATGTCGAATTTATCCAGTTCTGTCGTAATTGCGTCCAGACGTATGTCTAGGGTCCCTACTGTGAGTACTTCATTCCGTAGTCGCTGGCGAGTCGTAGTTGTACTACCATCTGCCAATTTTATCCGGTATTTCTCTCCAGTAACCGTCGGGATGTGATGCTCCCGTACCCACTCAGCCTTGCAGAAATTTTCCGAAGCGCCAGAGTCAACCAAAATACGGCATCGATGTCCGCGTAAGGTGCCTCCCAACACTAACAGACTTGTTCCAGACTGGGTTGTGGATACATGTAGCGTCGCAGGAACACTGTCTTCTAGTCGGACGTTCTTGTTCATCCACCCGTCGATCGGTTTCCCAAAAGTCTCGTAACGAAGAGGGAACTGCTGTTCTCCACAGACTAGATAACCCGTACGCCGTGCCGAAATTAATTCCTTCCAGGTAGCCCATACTGCCCGAGAAGTTGACGTAGCGTCCGGTATCGATCCGGGTCGAACGCGAGCGATATACACGTAGCGCTTATTCTGTCCGGAAGACTCCGTCCCTAAAAGGCGTAAATTTGTTTCGCTCACCTTTAATCCAGTTGTCTCCGTAAGAGCTCGCACTGCTGTGTATTCCGGGGTCGCGTCTTCAATCTCCTGTTTGCCACCAGGAAACCAGACCATGCCAGTGTCCTCTTTCGCTAGTAACACTCGTCGGCCATCGGTAACAAGAGTCGTCGAGTGAGTCCAGTAGGTCTTCGGGGGATTCTGTAGGTTCTGAGGCAGAAATCGAACTCGATCGGTGTCGTCGACGTAGACTTGCGTCGTCCATCTTGTCGGTCCAACATCTTGCCTTCTTCCTTCTATTCCATCGTTCGTGGGGCAGGTAAACACATGTTCTTTCGCCGCCAGCTCGTCGACAAGTCGGAAATTTCGCAGCAGCTTGAACCATGGTTTTGCCCTCCATTTTGGAACCACTATAACCGCTCTCAGATGGGGATGAAGCAGTTTACTCCGCAAATAATGGCCCAAAAAATCTTCTAATTCATTAAATGGCGCATTTAGCCAAATTCTCCGGTACTTCTGTAAATCTCTCTCCTGAAATGGGCGCGCCGGACAGCAAAAATCCTCCGCCACTTGAGAATTAAGGCCGTCATTATCGCTAGCTCCATCTAAGTCGAAAGGTCCGTAGGTCTGAGAGTACTTCAGGAAATACTCCCTATTCATCATCCAGTCGCTAAAGTCCTTGCTCCTAAAGACTGGCCTCAATGTCGTTTGAGGTAACGGGTCTCGTACTTCTTCTGTTCTGGTCTCTTCCTGAGTCGCTGTAGGAGACGAAACCTCATCCTGCAGCTTGCCGCGAGCTGCCGACTCAGGTCTCACTTTCCCGGCCGGGATTTCCTCGTTCTGTCATTCTTCTTGTTCTTTCTGTCTGGGCAGTCGATAGCGATGTGTCCCTTCTTGTGGCAAATGAAGCACTTGCCCTCCTTCTTAAATCTGTCGACCTCCTCTTGAGTGAGGCGTCTAATCTCGTACAGCTCCCGCGGCTTTTCTTCGGTCGCGCCATGCGAATCTTCCTCCAACTCACTGTCGATCTCCTCCGCTGCCTCTGAAAAGTCGCTGTCTTCTTCGATGGCGTTCAGTCGGCCTGTCGAGCGTTGGGTCGTCTCAATCTTGGTCTCCGCTGCCTCCGCTCGCAGAGCTGCTTGAATCGCCTCGTGTAGGGTCTTAGGGTTTTTCAGGGCAACTTCCTTATGAATCGAGGGTCTCAAACCGCGCTGGAAATCATGTACGTTATCTTCTTCGTGACGGTGAGGAAGCTCCAATAATTGTTCTCGAAAATAGTTCGCGTACTTCAGGACCGTGGTTTTCTGTCTCGCTTTGTCTAAATTCAATCTCGCTTGTTCCGCCGGTGTTCTTCCGCAGAATTCCTGAATTAAGGATTTCTCCATCTCAGAAACTCCGGAAAATCCTCCACCGACTTCATCTCCAGTCTGCGCAACTTGGGAGTACCACCACTTCGATAGTGGTCCTTCCAGAAAGCCAGATACCCAGTACACTCCTCTTTGCTCTTCAGGGTTAACGCTGTGATACCGTAGATACCCTCGTGCATGTCGGAACCAGTTTCTCAGCTCGTCGATGTTAGTCGTAGCGATGCTCTTGATCTTGGCTGGTTTGACATCGTTCGGCATCATGCTTGGCATCTCTCGCGTCCTCTCCGATCTCAATTGTTCTCCTCGAAGAAAATTCTCCGTTTCTCGGCTTCTGTTCACTCGTCCTTCAAAATGTCTGAAACCGTTGTCGACGTGGTCACGCAGTTGAGATAGCTCAGTCGAAAAAGTGTCAACTCGGTTACTTAGTCGTTGTAGCATCTCGGTGACGTGTACCGACATAGGCTCCATCGTGGGACTCGATCCTTCTCGCACTGTCTGTCTTCTACCATCTGTCGACGTCGGCTGTGTCGGCCCAGAAGGCGCCCCCTCTGGTCGACCATCAACTTCCTCTGGTAGTCTCTCTCCTGCTCGGTTAGACATCTTCGTCTCGTCTAGCTGTTCTGAGGCTCCGAAACCACGTGTGAGGTGCTACTTTGGTTAGGCTAAGTTGGCAACCTTAGACTAATAGTAGAACCTAATCTCTGGATCTAATTATACAGCGTAGAGAGAATTAGTAAGATTGTCTTAGGAACAGGGTTTCTTACAATCTGGGTGTGGCGTGATTCTATTCTGTACCGGTCTCTCACCTCTACCAGTAAGTCCCCGTCTTAAATATCCACACCTCAGGTGTTCTAGAAACAGCCTTAGAACCTGTAGCTTGTACTGTCTGCAAACTAAACCAAACTATTACTAGTGGTACAGGTTAACTGAGATTACCTGTACCGTCTATCTAATCTTATCGCACAAGCTCTTAGAACTATCTAGAAAAGAACTATCTAGAAGAGATACTGCTAGTAACTCTGTACTGTCGAGGGAAAATACGGCGATACAGTTGTACTGCCGTGATGACAATAAAAGAGTCACTGAATATCGCTAAGATACAGGTACTATTTAGAGGAAATAAATAATGTCAGATACTAGCACTTAGGGAATTAAAGGCCGTGCGACTCGCCGTCCTTTCGTTCTTGCCCCTCCTGCGCGGCCGCAAAGTCCTCCTGCACGAGGACAACCAAGCAGTGGTGGCAGTCCTCAGTCACCTAACTTCGAGGTCCCCGGCTATGATGGACGAACTGCGCAAACTGTGGGAACTCATCGACACCAACGACATCAGCATCCGCGCGCGATATATTCGCTCCGCAGCCAACGTCTGGGCCGACAGACTGAGCCGCGAAACCGACCGGGACGACTGGCAACTCAACCCCCGCATCTTCACTTACCTGAATTCCCTGTGGGGCCCCCACTCCATCGACAGGTTTGCCACGCAGGGCAATACGCAGCTTCCCCGCTACAACGCCCGCTGGCGAGACCCCACCTCCGAAGCCGTGGACTGCCTCCATCTACCCGACAACCGCTGGACAGCAGAGACCAACTGGTGCAACCCACCTTGGACGCTACTCCCAGACCTCGTCCAGAAGTTACGCCAATCCGGGGCCGAAGCAACAGTCATCGCGCCTTACTGGCCCGCCAAACAGTGGTACCAACTACTAAGCGAACTTTCCGACGAACAGATCATGTACCCCCCCTCCCGAGATTTATTCTTTCCGGGCAAGCGCGGAGCGTACGAGGGCGTCGGACCGCCCGGCTGGAGCGTCACGGCTTTCCACGTACCGCCCCGGCTTGGCTCTACCGAACACGTGGTACACTCCACCCAACACCGACCACCCGGACGTCCTCGACAAGACCGCGGCACGACCGGACATCCGCGGACAACGACTACCAAGCCGCACCCGTAAAATACCGACTCGTCGAACCTGCGGCCCACGCACCGTGGCACGCCTCGATGCGCAACCATGTCGGCACACTCGTCGGCACGGACGACTTGGGCGACCTCGTGCTCGACCTTCTCACCGGCTCCCTCGCCCCCACCACCTACAACAACTATGGCACCGGTATGCGCCGTTTTACTGTTTTCTGCAACGAGGAAGGAATCACACCCCTCGAGGCGACCGCGGCCGACATGCTTCGATTTACAGCTTGGCTCGCCCGATCCGGAACCATCGCAGCCAACAGCCTCCAACCCTACTTCTCAGCCATTAACAAGTTCTTTCGCGACCACCTGAAGGAGCCAGTGGCGCTGGGACCCCTTCTCACGGACGCACGTCGGGGGCTCGCCATGCAGCAGCAGCCCATCACCGCCCCCGACATTCGCGTACCGCTCCCAGCCCCCATCGTACAACAGATGCTACTCTTCGCCCATCGACACTACCGCGCGCTCACCTGGCAGCCGGACAACCTCGTACAGATCAAGACGTTCCGCGCGATGCTCGCAGTCTGCACCAACTACTGCTATTTTTGCCGCGCAGAAACCGGCGTACGTTGCCACATGGACGACATCGCGGTCGACCGAACGGGCGGTAACATACTGTTATTTGTACGAAAAGCAAAGGGAGACCAGCGTAGGACCGCGGCCGAAAAACCGCTCCTACAACTCCCTATTACTGCAGTACCGCTACTCGCGGACCTCCTGGAGGCCTTTACCGCTGGACGCACCAGTTACTGCAACATCCTCGGCACTGGATCCGGACCAACTGCTTTTTGGGCCGTCACGCCCGAGGACCAGCCACACACGTGGACGGCCGGTACCATCACCGAGTGGATTCGTGAGGCGTGCAACACCATCGGCGCTGCACCCCCCACGCAATTCAAGTGGACATCGCATAGCCTACGTAAAGGCGCGGCGTCCGCAGCCGCATGCATCGGCGCACCCCTTACCGGGGTTTAACGGTTAGTAAACGTACCATGTTGAGTCCGCCTAAGGCAACGCGCGGAGACAAAGCGTCACAAGCGCAGTAAATTGTCCGCGGCGGACGCCCACCTGCTTTACCTATAAAGCAGCTCCTCTAGCTGGTAGCAGCCACCTTCTGCCTTTGCGCTCGCCCATTCGGCTCGCGCAACCCACCCACCCTTCCTTGATCAAGCGCTGAATAGAAATAACACCTTTGAATAGGTGTTTTAGTGCCTGTTTATCCAAAATGTAAGCAAGCTGTCATCTTTGGCATAATCTGACTCCCAGTCGCTAAACTAGCAGTATCTCTTCTAGATAGTTCGTCTCTAGATAGTTCAAAGAGCTTGTGCGATAAGGTTAGTTAGATAGACGGTACAGGTAACCTCAGTTAATCTGTATCACTAGTAATAGTTTGGTTTAGTTAGCAGACAACACAAGCTACATGTTCTAAGGCTGTTTCTAGAACACCTGAGGTGTGGATATTTAAGACGGGGACTTACTGGTACTGGGGAAGACCGGTACAGAATAGAATTACGCCACACCCAGATTGTAAGAAACCCTGTTCCTAAGACAATCTTATTAATTCTCTCTACGCTGTATAATTAGATCCAGAGATTAGGTTCTACTAATAGTCTAAGGTTGCCAACTTAGCCTAACCAAAGTAGCACCTCACAAAAACCTCCACATGTTTTTGAGGAGGGAGGACATAGCCGAAACTACTAGCCGACAATTATGTTCGCGTCATATCGTATCCTCAGCCGCTACATGCAAAAGATGTTGCTGAGAACCTACGGCGTGGTAGTGAGCGTTGCAACTCCACACTTATTGTTACCCATCCCCCGTTCACTACGCGTACCGGTATTGGTCAGATCATCGACACGCATACACCCTCGCAAGTAGGCAACAACCTCCCCAACCAGCTTTCCCTTTATGTCATCGAGCTCCGTAAAAGGAAAGGCGATCCGCGGAAAGGAAAAGCCGCTCAATTGCAAAAGGTACCCCCTCCCAACCCGTCTCATTCGCCATTGCTAGGATTATCGTGCTTACTCGTTTATCTAGAGTACCTTCTGCCGAGGGATTTCCCGCACGGAACTAGCATCGAACTCACGGCTGACCCAAGAGATGAAACGGCTATGCCTAGTGCACTGCCTAAACTGTGGTTGCCCGCGATCTAATGCGTTACTACTTGACTTTATAACCAAAGAATCGGGCTGTTGAGGTTGTGAACGACGTTCTTGCCGTTGCTAGGTCGTGGTCGTTGAGGGGGGTGGAAGGCTATGGTATGTAGCGGGTGTGCGTAGGAAGGCCGGCAACATGTGCACCGGGCTGTCATTGGGGCATTTTTCCTTCGATGCACGCTCGGCTCGAAGAAAAATACCTCTGTCTAGGGCAAATCGCACCCACGTCGTATGGCTTTTTTATCGTTGTAAAGTTCATGATGGTGAGGTGGAGTGTGGAGGGTTGTGGTAGTGGAGGTGCGTAGAGAGGTCGGCAGGTATTCATATTGGCTGCCAATGGTTAGTTTTCCTTTGACCTACCTTCGGCTCGAAGGAAAGCTCATACTGTGTCTAGGACAAAATCGCACCTACGTAGTATGGGTTTTTATGGTTAGTGGGCTGATCTCGGCGAGGTAGATGGTGGCGGGTTGTGAGAGAGGAGGTGCGTCGGGAGGTCGGCAGATGTACCGGGCTGTGATTGGGGTAGCTTTCCTTCGAAATTAGTTATGTTAGAGGAAGGATCCATTTCAATTTGATTAAATCGGTCCCACGCTCCGTAGTGTTGTTATCGTTGCTAGGTTGAGGTCGGTGAGGTGGAGGGTGGAGGGTTGTGGTAGGGGAGGCGCTCATGGAGGTCGGTACGCGTACCGGACTGCCAATTGGTCGCTGTTACCTCGACCCTCGTTCGGCTCGAGAAAGGCTCCCTTTCAATTTGACTGAACCACTCCAACGCCCCATAGGGTTATTATCGTTGCTAGTTTGAGGTCGGTGAGGTGGAGTGTGAAGGGTAATGGTAGGGTAGGTGCGTCGGGAGGTAGGCAAGTATACCGGGATACCATGGGAGTAGTTTATTCCTTTTGACATTACTTCGGTTCGAGTAAGGCTCCCTGTTGAATAAACCGTTCCCACGTCTTGTTGTGCTATCGCTGTTAGATTGAGGTCGACGAGGTGGAGGTTAGAAAGTTGTGATAGGGGAGGTGCGTAGGGAGGTCGGCAGGTGTACCGGGCTGCCGTTAGGGCACTTTTCATTCGACCTTCGTTCGGCTCGAGGTAACCACCATTTTCATTTGATTAAACAGCTCCCACGTCCCACAACATGGTTTTCTTGCTAGGCTGAGGTCGGTTAGCATGTGCAGTATGGATGGTTGTGGTAGGGTTGGTGCTTAGGGAGGTCAACATATGTGCCGGGCTGCAATTGGGGTAATTTTACTTCGACCTTCGTTCGACTCGAGGAAAGTTACTTGTAAAATTTATTTAACCACTTTAACGTCCCGCATTGTTGCTATCGCTGCTAGGTTGAGGTCTAAGAGGTTGAGAGTAGTGGTAGGGGAGGTGCGGAAGGAGGTCGGCAGGTGTACCGGGTTGCCATTGGGGTACCCCGGTACACGTAGTTTTTCTTCGACATTAGCTCGGCTCGCTCGCTCTAGGTAAAAGCCGCACCCACGTCGTTTTGGTTTTCTATCGTTATTTTGTTGAGGTCGGCGAGGTGGAGGATGGGGGGTTATAGTAGGGAAGGTGCATAGGGAAGTCGGTAGGTGTCCCGAGCTACCATTATGGTACTTTCTTTCGACATTAGATCGACTCGAGGAAGGCTCCCTTTCTATTTGATTAAATCGGTCCCACGTCCCACAGTATTGTTATCATTGCTAGTTTTATTGAGGTCGGTGAGATTGAAGGTGGAGGGTTGTGGTAGGGAGCTGCCTAGGGAGTAAAATTAAAATGCCGTTCCTAAAACGCCGAAATCGCCAAAAACTCGTTCCTAAAACGGCTTTCCTAAACCGCCGAAAACGCGCTGTTTTTGTACACGCGACAACTGCGTACACGTGCGTGGAACCCCCTCATGTTACGGGCCGCCTACACGCGCCCACATACGTTGCCTCAAGCCCCCCAGTGCCCGTGTTGCTAGGTTATTTGAGTATGATCTCTATTGATATTCTTTACGCGCTCGAGATGACCGTCGTCGTTTGAATTCGAGTTTGTTAAGGGGGTGTTGTTGTTGGTCATGATGGTGCATCATGCCGCCTAGAATCGTTATTTCAAAGTCGCTGGGCGCAATGCCCGACGAGGTCGACGGGCTTCGGGCCGCCGCTAAAGGCGGCGAGAAACGCACGGGTAAAGGGAGGTTTCAGCGTAAGTTGCTGACGAAAGATCAAGAGAAACGGGCAAAAGCGGCGGAGGCAGCTAGGCGAGAGCAAGCGTCGCAAAATGCAGCGGCGAGTACTCATCAACGATCGGCCGCGGAGCTAACCACACTCCGAGTTGGGGTGGAATGCTTAAAAAAGGATACCGAAAAGCTGACGAAGCGAGCCAAATCTGTAGAGACGCAACTCGATTCGGAGAGACAAAGGTCTCGCAGGACGGAGGAGCGCGGCGGCAAACGAGTCGAAAATTGCGCATGCCGCGAAGCTCGCGACGGTGTGCATCCATCGCGAGTCGTTGGGTAGCCTTGTCCGTGAATTCAAGGCCCAATACTCGACTGGTGGCCTTAGCGCAACTAGGTGTCGGGCGAAAGCCAAGGCTGCGAAGGCTCGTATGGCGCGTCGTTCATACGGAGGCCCTCGTCCACTGCCGAAGCGCATAATGGCACCGCCGATCAGCAACGGAGCTCACTGCCGTGGCTTTAAACGCCGCGAAATAGCGAAACTGAAGCACTACCTAGACAACCGTTACGAGGGTGGTCTCGAGGATGAACGGCCGTGCACATCCTAAACTGATTTTTTAATGAGTGCCCGGACATACTCGAGTCGGATTGCAAAGAGCGTGGACTATATACCGCTGTCGAGCAGCGTGCAGTGGACACACTACGTGAGCATTGGACAATCGCGCGGGCCTATTTCGTTATGGTAACGTGCAAAATCATTTGGCGCCGCTTTCAAGATCTGATACACGCATTGGGGAAGAGGTGGAACAATGAGACCAGTGAACATGAGGCAGTCCTGCTGCCGCACGGCACGCGAGTTCCGTTACTGTCGAGAAAGAATGGCAGTGGGAGTCCCGAGTCGTGGAGATGTCGGGATTGCAATCGTCAAACGGTGTAAAGAGGGCCACTGTCGACGTGATTCAAGCACTCCGCTGCATGTTGGTGCAGTTCCCTACTGAGCAACTACCGCCAAGCAAGGTTTTAGTTATCTAGTGTTGCGGTGAGTTGTTGGGCTAGTAAACAAGTTGGTGTATGGCTTTATTTGTTTAGACAATAACACGGGGTTCAGTCGCTGACATTTTCGTGCTGTTATTTTCGAAATCCGGCTAACGGCAGTGAGGCCCTCAAGATGGGTCACCAAGGAGCCGTGCTTGCTATCCTCAAGCCATGTCTCAACATGGTTGATGCAAATGGCTTCGTGGTGGAAGGCTCGGGCTTCAAGAACATTCACAACGGCGTGAAGACCATGCTGTACGAGGGGCATGATAACTATTACCATTTTGTTACACATGTTGAAGCGATCAAGCACGAACTGAGGGAATTATGTGATGGCCTAGATATGGAGATGCATGGCATTATCTACACCTTCAAGCTTGTCCTTGGCGGTGATATGGCGTTTCAGGGTTGAACCTTTGGGCATGCGGGGGCAACATATGCTTTCTTTTGCTCCATTTGCGACATGGCCTACTATAACAAGCGCCTCACCGTTGCTTGTCCCGCAGCTCCTCTGCCTCCCTAGCAAGACGCCTCATATACACAACTGCATCTTCCGCCTGAGGACCTCCCCACCTCTCTTGAGACCTTCAAACCTCCATATAAGGAGGAGGTGGGTATGGTACGGAGTAGTCCATGCTTTGTACCGATCGCGGCACGTCCGACTCCCCCGGAACCCCCCAAATATGTTGGAAGTTATTGCCACATAACTCATGCAGCTCGCCCATCAAGTACGCTCTGGGGTCGGAATAGTTGGGAAATATGGGCCACGCCGGCTTGGACTCCATAGTGACATGGTAGCCCTCTAGGAGTTGCACGTCACTGCCAAGCGCTGAAGACACGATGGCACTGTGAAAGCGCAACGTGCCGAGTATGCTACGCAGCGTGCTGCTTTTTTCCACGGGGTCTCCATGACATGCACGGAAAACTGAGTGAGAAGAGTTACGATGTCGCCGTTGTCCGTCAACCGAACCCAGCTAAAGCTCGCCTGCCTCTTATGTTGTTCCACCCGCCCACGCGCTCGCATCGCGCGAGTTCGGCTCTTGCTTTTTATAACCCTCGGCGAATCACCATTTTTTTCGTGAACAACACAAATGAAGCAATGCCTTCCATTCGGGTGGTGACGTACTTTACTCGACGATTGCTTGGGTTGGATCTGACACTAATTTTCCTTCATAATCCTGGCTCGGCGTCGCAAAAAGCCGCCACAAGGTCGATGGGGACGCTTTTGAAGGTTGATGTTGCGGCCGTGCGTCCACCTTGTGGAAATTGCGAGTTGCAACGCTCGTAAAGCGTCTCAATAACGGCCAACACCAACACGTCTATGTCCACAGTCGCCACTCCTTCCAAGTCCGTTGACCTGCCACATTATTTGCGACAATGATATGCACCTGTAGGTCGATTGGCGACGATGGCTATCAGACAATATACGCAGTTTTCGCGACGTGCCATTTTCCTTCCACGCACAGCCGCCTCGGCGATTTGTCGCAATATGTACATGTCGAACTAAGCGCACAGAAAGAGCGATTGGAAAGGATATACACAAATCCGTTTTGGAGGTCAGCTAAGATATACTCTTTCCTACTATTGTGGCTTGTTTACCGGTCGGAAGGGCAAGTGGATGCTCTAGTATTCAAGCCGGAGTAGGCGGGGGTGGTTGACAATATAGTGGCGAGACGGTAGCATGCTTACCGTTCCGTGTTGCAAGAGCGACTAGCGTGCAGCCGACACAACACCAATTGACCGCCCACCACCGGCAAAAAGTGCGTTTATAAAAGGCTTGAAGATGTGTTGGATGTGAAGAACAATGTACGTGTTCGCGCGAAACAATCGCGGCTGGGGGGGGGCGCGGGTTAGCGAGGGCGTACGGCGGTTTGGTGCCGCATCGAAAACGTCGCGAGTACCAGTATTTTGACCAAAATTAGCGCGCATGCTTTTGCGGTTTTTGCGGCTTTTGCGGCCAAAAATTGCGCGCACGCTTTTACTTAAGAGCTCCGTTTACTTAAAAAAGGCGATACTTAGGAACACCGTTTATTGAGGTCGGTGAGGTGGAGGCGTGTAGTAGGGTAGGTGCTTTGGGAGGTCGGCAAATGTACCGGGCCGCGATTGGGGTAGTTTTCCTTCGGCTCTAGAAACCTCCTCATACATTTGATTGAACCGCTCCCACGTCCCGCATTGTTGTTGCCGTTGCTAAGTTGAGGTCGATGAGGTTGTGAGTAGCGGTAGAAGAGGTCCGGAAGGAGGTCGGCAAGTATACCGGCAAGCCATTGGGGCAGTTTTTCTTCGACATTAGCTCGGCTCCCTCGCTCCAGGAAAAAAGTGCACCCACGTCGCTTTGGGGTTTATATCGATGCTTGAGATGATAGTTGAGGCCGGCAAGGTGGAAGATGGAGGGTTGTGGTAGGGGAGGTGCGTAGGAAGTGTCGGTAGTAAGTGTACGAGCTACAATTGGGGTAGGTTTTTTTGACATTGTTTTGGCTCAAGGAAGGATCCCTTCACTTTGGTTAAGTAACTCCGACGTACCACAGTATTATCATCAATGCTAGAAAACGTATCCTACCGTCACTAAACGCCGCAAACGGTACAAAAGTACTAGTAAACTAGTAACACACGTCTGAAAATATCCGGTGGATTGTCGCTACTACCCTATGGGTTGCGGCGGTGACCACCGCAGCCCGGGGCCTGGCATTCCCGTTCACATGTGATTGGAGCCCCTCGGGCCGTGCGTTTTGCCGGGCGAGATCCCCACCCGCGAGCTCCGGCTCCGGCAGGCTCGGGAGGCGACCCACTGAGGGTAACCTCACAGCCAAGCGAATCCAAATTCAAAAATGCGGAATTAAAACCCCATACAATCCGCTACGCCAACACTTACTACCAACCAATGCTATCCGCTTACACTTCCACAAATGTGACGACCACACATCCAATGACGTGGCACCACCCACTCACAAAAATGGGACTTCATTACTACTTGAGGCCCTCGGCCGACACTAGCCCGTACCAAGTTGGTTCCCTACCATCTCACCCACTCAGACACTCTTAACCTCCACCCTATATGACACACCTATTACGACACAACCACACACGACCTCTCTATCACCTCCTATCTTCTTCCTCTGAAAAAGGCCAGACACGAAAAACACCGAGTCCCAGCGTTCCACGCCGCGGCTCTTGCAAATGTGCGCGGCCCATCAATCCTCATGAGCCGCAACGCGCGCCCAAGACTCCGCATGCGAGGGCACCCACTCACAGCATTTCCATCTTGACTTGGTCACAACCCAACTAACAATCCGCCAACTCCTCGAACGCAACGGACTTTGTCACCTGCCTAGACGACGCTCCGAGTAGTGGCTCGTCTACCGATCTTCTGGAAGTACCATGGTTAGCCCCTCCCCCTTGTTCTATACCTGACCGTAATCGTGAAACCCCATTCGCTCTCCACTTGCTCACCTCGCACCACTTGCCCCCTCAAGTTACCTCCCTCCTTGCCCTCACTAATAATTTACCACCACATCAGAGACGCGACCGCCTATGTAGCAACGCGTCACAGCTCCCATGTGGCCACGGAACGCGGACACGATCACAGCCCCGCGATTCCCGTGGACCGCGGTCCCTCGCCGACCCACCACCACCCGCACAACCGGTCGACGCTACTGGGCGGAACCGGTCAACTAACCAGTCTACCCACCCATGCAACCCAACATGGTGTCAATGGGGAGTCCACCTTGCTAACACACGGAACATACCACCAAACGTCCGACGACTCTAAAAAGTTTTCCGGCTGGTTTCTTAAAAAAACCGAAGCTTTTTATAGGTTTGCACAAAACTAACCCAACACGAACTGTATGACCCCCTCATGAAATGCTCGATCGCCACCACCATGTCTAACACGGCACAACCCACTCCCGCTAACTCAATTATTTCCCCCTCCATGTCTACTTCCTCGCAGCCCCCCCCCCCCCCCCCCCCCCCCTCCCCCCCCCCCCCGCGCGCCCTTCAAGCTTCGCTCCACTTGTCGATCGCTCCTCGTCCGTCCAACTCGACGCCCTCACCCGCGCACGGTCCTCACCAACCCCACATCCGCCCGGCACTCTTCCCATCTCGCACACGAAACTCTATATGTAAGTATTCCTCAAACCATCCCACATATACGAGGCGCTTACCTTGCTGGCCTTTTCCCCTGCCTCCTCTTACGTCGCGTCTCGATCCGCCTACACGGCCTCCCGCTCCTGCAAAATAAAAATAGCATCACACTTGTCCGCCGTGACATGTACACGGGCTTTCCCTCAGTCCCGCTATGGAAATGAAAATGATTTACAATATGTACCGCTATCTTGTTGTGCGGCTACTTTCTAAGGGCCTTTCTATTAATGCCATCTAGGACTTAAAAAATAGAATTTAGGCCGGCATCAAATAGAAAACCCCGTATCTCATGATAAATCAATATCACTTTTATTTTTATTCGAAATCATTCGATATATTTTCTACAATAACACGCAGCACCTTACCTCCGTCACAACACATTATTTACAACCTAATTACAAACACTTGCCCAAAGAGCTAACTATGGACACAATTATGGTCTTGCTTCTGCTACTAGTGCACGTAGAAATAAAAATGGAGAGAGTTGGAAGTTGTCTCACATTTAGATTGTTTAAGAGTATATTGCAATTAAACAAAGCAATGCTTTAAACGTTTTGTCACCTCTCTCCATTGCACTAGGCTTAAATAGCTCCAACCTTTCTAGCTTGCACCTATATATGACTAGAATAGCGACGCGGCTTGTTAGTCTCTGGAAATAAGACAAGCGCATCATGTAGCTACTTATATTAAATGTGCTTACTTATACGTACCGGGAGCTAGTGGTTGTACTCTACTGAAAATTTTTCTCACTAAATTGCAGTTGCGACGTAACCACGTTGTGCATCCTTCCGATGGAAAAGCGCGAATCAAATTAGTAACCTATACAATGTCTTGTAACGTAATGTTACATGATTGTACTCGTCACATACGGGCCAACTCGTTATGCCAAAAACTGCAACAGCGTCCTCTATACTCATGCTGCATTCGCAGCTTCCAATACATGCTAATCTTGCTGGAACGTCGACCCATCCCATTTGCCGCCCCCGCAGCGGGCAAGTGACAACTTCGAGACACCGACCGCGGGCCGAATTACTATCTTCAACGATAACGCCCGAACGTCGCTTCGCGCTGGTTGTTCGCCCCACCACCAACATCCCCGCTCAATCTACCATCGCAATATTTACCATGACAACGTCAATTCGCGCCCCGCGGTCTACTACAAGTCAAGCGGCTCCGCCCACAATACGCTCGCCCGTTGCTACAACGCCCGCGGCCAGCGCGGCGCGGCGAGACGGCACACCTACGCCATACCTACGCCTGTGATGTGGACACATATTCCGTATGACATGCACACCCTTATACGGCGGGGCTAGGCGTTCGGCACATCCGCTTGCTGAACCAACTAGCCGCCGAGTCTCCGACGGCCGACTAGTGACACTCACATGCTACTCACGGAACCAACTAGCGACCATTATCCACAACGCCCCAAGCCAACTAGTCCCCAACGACACTAGCCAGCGGCAATCCTTAAACCGGTGCAACCCCCGAGCACTGTCACTCTCTGCTTTGCGCTCGCCAATCTAGGCTCGTGCAACCCACCCACCCATCCCATAATTAATAATTAGCGCTAATCTTCCCCGATAAATCTTAAACTTGGCCAAGCGAGGGGTGGTCTTTTGGAAAACTTGTAAGCATGCTTATATCGTTGGTAAAACGTGAATTCGGGTAATTGCCTTATTTATAAGATGTACTCGCAGTACCCGTACTGATTTCTGCGGGCTGCCGCGCATCGTCCGATGATATATGATGATGTGACAACTACCATCGATTAAGGAACCCGTACCAGTACAGTGGACCAGTCACAACAAACCACGAGGCCACGAGTACCTGTACCTGTACCCAACGACGAAGGGTTCAAGGCATCTTCGCCAACAACCAAGTTCAGGACACCATCCGCGTCGAGTTTCGGTGGCAGTGAAGGCAGCAGCACCCGTATTGCGAGTTCCACGTCGAACCCGTCGCACATTTCTCCCATCTACTCAGCGCGCTAGTATGGGTATGTATTGAGTCGGTGTGGCACCAACGGGCTCGGCGGTGCAGTACGTTAGGGCGTTCCGGAATGCAGTCCGCCGGCGACAACGTTGGCGATGGAGCGTTGGGGGCCGGAAGCTTGCCATCAACGACACGGGGGGTAGACGACGATGAAGCTGGAGTGCTAAGGAGCTCGGGAACCAACATGTGGCTAGCACTGCTACGGTATGATCCACAGGACTTCGCTTCTTTCAACCTTTCAGCTTTGCGTCTCGAATGTAAGGGGTAGTACTGCGTCAAGATGTCGTTTTTTGTCCGCAATTTTGTCGTACATTATTCGTGTCAACTTCTCCGCAACCCCATTTATATAGCCGTACATCCGCGCTTTGGTACACGCGTTTCTGCCCCACAGGGCGGTGTTCCCAATTGCATGTTGTACGCCAGACGAGGCGGAAACACATGCCGGGCTGGAACGCGCGACAAATGTCTCGGGGAGCTTTCTTGGCGGTGGGTCGTTCGTCAGTGACGGACTGGAGGTGAACAGCATCGGCGTCTCTGTCGAGCTCGCAACTGCTTTCCAAACCGAAGACGCAACTTACGAGGCAAGTACTGGTAGCTCCCTGCGGCACAGCTTCTGCCCGGACCGGACCGGAAACTGTCCGGACGCCCCCGAGCCTGACCTGAGGCTCCCATATACGGGATTGCCGTAATTGTACCCGTTGGTCTTTGTATTTATTTTGTAATCATGAAAGTAACCCACAGAGGCTCAATTGTAGTTGTGATGTACTCATTTCTCTCTCTCTCACACACCCACACACACACACACACACAACACGCACACACACACACACACACACACACACACACACACACACACACATACACCACCCACCCACCCACACACACACACACACATACACCCACACACAACACGCACACACACACACACACACACACACACACACACACACACATACACACATACACCCACCCACCCACCCACACACACACACACACACACATACACCCACCCACCCA
>JAPMLY010003316.1:0-24315 GCA_026401115.1 Tetraselmis chui | reverse complement strand
CCCCCAAAAAAAAAAAAAAAAAAAAAACTGTCGAAAGGGAACATAACAAGTAGATCGACGAACGAAATGTTGTATGTAAACAAAACCGTTTGAACGCAATGAACGAAAGTCCGCTTCAACCATGCCATGGAAGCGACGAAATGCCACCAAAATTGCAACGCGATCAACCAACTCAGCCGCCATAGGCGCCAACCGGCCTTCATCCTCAAGAACGAAGGGATAGTGGTCATGGGCCGACTAAACCGAAGGCGTGTCAAGTAAAGCGGAAGTGCGGAAGTCCGCATCGAGTTTGCCATGCTAAGCTCCAAATGAAAGACTCCCCGGTAGTGGGAGGCGAGGGCCTATTTAAGAGACATTGGTGTTAGTGCGAGCGCTTGTGACCGTCACATCAAGAACAAGATGACGGTGTATGTTGGGTCCCTTAAGTCTAACCCCACCACCTCCCCAAGTCGATCTCGAGAAGCTCCCGACCGAATACCGCGGACCTCCAACGGCAAGTCCCGCCCCATTGTAGCCCCCGCTTCAAGCATGCATGAACTCTTCTAGCAAGTGAACAACCCGATCGTGGAGCTAAGTAACATATTAAGAGCAAGGGCACCTGGGCATGTGGTCCATAAGCACGGCAGTTGTCGAGCGCTCACCCGACAATGAAAGGATCCAATAAATATTGTAGCGGTGGAAATATTCATTACAAATCTTAAGAAAGCAGTGGAATTACAAAAATCATACAGTCGCCTCCGGACGTTGGTACTTTAAAACGTACCTCTAGAATAGATATTCCTCGCATCGGCACAGTTTCGGCCTGGGATTCGTTTTTCTCCGGATGTTTCTGGAACGTCCCGGACACGCTGTCCGGTGCAGAGGTGTCCAGCTCCGCAGCACAGCGATTCGCCGGCGATTCGCCTGCCGGTCCGACTCACGGACTCAAAAGCGCAGTGGTATAAAAGCAGCTGAGCACACGACACAGACTCAGGAAACACGCAATCCAACACCAGTCCTCACGCGACCAGTAACCTCGACACATAAACTCTTTAATCTTTTTGCAAGTCGTCTTATATTCACCATCTGCACTGCTCTACGTCCGCAGTAGCTCGACTCCTAGCCACTGTAATTGTTGTTCGTGTCGACGAGTCGGTTTGACATGGCGTCCTTTGGCCGACGCGCTGTTTTCCTTTTGGCGACGCTCCTTATCGCCGCCCAACTCTTCGCACCAACTGTCACATGTGCGCTCACGAGCGTAAACATCGAGGATACCGGTGAAAAATCTGTTGACACCAAGCAAGCCGACGAGTCGTCAACCCCGACCTCGAAGCAGCCCGAAACTGATGGTTGCGAATGCAACGGATGCCGCCGCAGCTCATTATCAGAGAGTCGTCGTTCGTCACCAGGTGGCATTAACGATGTTCTGCACTGGATAATGAACCCAAGCGTCCGTCATCCTCGCGCCCTGTTTTCTGACTTTGACGCCTTACTTGACGCTCCTTTCCGCTCCTGGCCGGCCCTTGGTTTCCTCGATACCGCTGGCTTCGACTCGTCTCCGTCAGCGCCAATCAGCGCCAACGTCGCAATCCGAACTCTGTCCTCGGACGACGACAGCACTGTGCTAGGTGTGCGGCTACCGGGCGTGCCGCGCGAGAACCTGAAACTATCCGTAGACGCGGAGGGGCTACTGACCGTTGAAGGCGGCTACTCGGAGACGACCACTCGACATTCAGGTGACGACAAAAAAGACTCGGCAGGCGAAGAAGAGACGCGGCATCAGTTCCATTTTTTCGCACAGCGGCAACTTCCCTTCGGCGTGGATGCGTCACGGGTGAGCGCAGACTACAAAGACGGGCTGCTTCGGGTGACAGTTCCAAAGCCTCAGAAGGACTCAGTGACGCGCGTGTCGATCGTCTAACGAGGGACGTTGGTCGCTTGTAGACCAACGAAACACTGTCGTACAAATACATCAGGGATTCAGGGCGGTCACCAAAGAACTACACCGACACACAAGCGGGAGGTCGCATTCGTCGTTTCATTTAGATTAGACAATCCACCGAGTAGAGGGCTCAGGAGTTTATGGAATTTAGGGACGGAAGTGTTGTTGTTCCAACACTTCCGAGTGGCACGGTCGATGATGTCCTCTGTTATTCTCCGCGCTCTCGTTTTGTTTCGGTTTTTCTGTCAATCGCATAGTCTTTTGTGTAAACAAGTACTTGAGTAATTTGCACAGCGCCGACCCAAACTTGCGCAATTCCCGTTCTGCGCGTCCTCGTGCAAGTCTCAGTCCTTCTACCAGCGGCATTCTACCTACAACGAGCGGCATTCTACCTATAACAAGCTGCTCACTAACTCACACCGTGCCGGCTGTGGACTACACGGGCAATGCGACAGGCGATAAACTCTTACACATTACCGCTCGCTCCAAACCTTCCGCGTCCGTGTAATCCTCGTCAATTAAGTGCTCCACCGGCCGACAAAGGCACAAAACGAAGAAACTAACGGTAAGTAAAGATTGACGGAATGCTGTCGCGGCAGAGTTGTGTCTGTGGGTGTCGTCATAGCACAGCCGTTTGGTAACATGGAACATCCTTCGCCGGCGGACACATAATTCTAAGCAGAGGTAAGGCGGCTTGCGTTCCACCCCGTGAGCCTGTGCGACGCCTGCCCGCCAGACAGCAAACATACGACTAAACCAATTAGCAGTATGCACACATGGTTGGCCTGTCAGTGTCAGTACTGCAGACCCAGAGGAAGAGGGGGGGGGGGCATGGCCTGCTTCAATCAGCACACTTTGGTTTCAACTGAACAACGCTGCCAACCTTTTTGAGGCGAGTCATTCAATTCGCAGCCAATAGTGCAAATTCGAAGACAGCAGACAATTGAGACAGTCGTGAAGCCGTTTTGCCTCCTCACCACGTGTCAGGACATAGACTACGGGCACGTAGCAGCTCTTTCGCAGAGCGACGCCCGTTTGTAAAGCTAGTGAAGACAGGCCCTGGCAATTAGGAGCAGAAGTAGGGGGGGCATCAGAGATGAGTTCGCAATATAAATGGAATCGCCATAGCTGTTGACGAGAAAGCGACCCCGCTCTCAACATGGCAGCCACTGCCACGCTGCTACTTGTGGGTCGGGATTTTGATCTTGCCGAAGCAAGGAAAAAGCGCTTCGTGGGGGCAAGCGATGGGTTTGAGGTCCTTTCCAATGCACATCCAAACCTGAGACCATGGTACACAGGGCACTATCTCAGCTTAGCTCTGGAACACAGACACATACACACACACGCATGCAGACATGCACACGCACAGCTATGCTCTCCCTCCCTCTTCCTCCCAACAGCACACCACAGCACACCCCTCTCTCTCTTTCTCTCGCTCCCTCTCTCTATCTCACACACATACACACACATACACACACATACACACACACACATACAAAACACAGATATGCCACCCCTCTAACACACACAAACCCATACGCAAATACACACACACGCACAGACTCAGACTCGCACAAACAAAAAATACACAAACACACACACATACACACACACAGCTATGTTCTCTCTCTGTCTCTAACACACACACACGCACACAAATACACATACAAAACAGACACATATACGTTCACAGATTTACTCTCCGTCTCTCTCTCTTTCTCTCTCTCTCTCTCTCTCTCTCTCTCTCTCTCTCTCTCTCTCTCTCTCTCCCCCTCCCTCTCTCTCTCTCTCTCTCTCTCTCTCTCTCTCTCTCTCTCTCGCACACACACACACACACACACATACACACACACACACAAATACACACACACATAGATTTGCTCTCCCTCTCTCGCTCTCTCTCACATGCGCGCACGCACACCACATACACACACACACACAAATATGTAGCCTCCCCACACTAATACCCACATCTCTCTCTCTCTCTCTCTCTCTCTCTCTCTCTCTCTCTCTCTCTCTCTCTCTCTCTCTCTCTCTCTCTCTCTCTCTCTCTCTCTCTCTTCTCCTCCCCTCCCCTTCCCTCACACACATACACACACCACACTATAACCTATCACACAGAGGCTTCCTGCCCTGCATGGCGCACCTCATTGAGCATATTGCCTATGCAATGCAGCTGTGGTGCATGGCCAAATGCCTTGCCCAGTGCGCTCACGACACTCTTCGCATTATACGATTTGGACGGGGAGGGCGCCATTTTGGCATGCTGTAGTGCCGCCTGGAGGGGGGAGGAGGTCACCCGTGTCAGAATACAGCAGACATCCACAGCCAAGTAAGAGAAACAGAGCCAGCTTCCATTCCTTTCATCGGTTCAGGACATTTCCCCCCTATTATTTATCATATACTTTGCTTTGCAAGATTTGGACAGCGCGCTGGCCAGACGCCGGACGCGTCCACTGTCGACCAGATACCGAGCGTAAAGGGAAAGGAAGTGAGGGTTGCTTCATCTCGCACGCACCGCAATGTCGTACGTGGCGTGCAAGTCCAACGCGGCGCTGAAGTATTCGTGCTCATTCGCAAATAGCGACAGCGCGCAGGTGCCGTGCCGCCACCACTCGTGCCCCCAAAAGGCGTCCTCCGGCAACAACAGGCTCGGCCACTCCGCCTCGAGCGCCGGCCGTAGGTCCTCGATCAGACCCATGTCGAAGTCAGGCCCGCCGCAGAGCTCAGGCCAGCCTCCGGCGCTGTACTCGGGCCACAAACCATGTATCGAGAATATGTTTCTGCAAAGTATCCGCAATAGACAAATAAGTCGCCACAAGAAAGAAAATCCAAACACAGTCCAGATTTGGACAAAGCAGAAGGACACTGGGATTAGTTTGCTCCCGGCTTGTCAAGGCGGCGGGGTCGTGCCAAGTGACGATACTCACGTGGGCTCGCTGGTGCAGTTGTTGTTTGAGCAGAAAGTGTTTCCCCACTCCCTGCAGGACGCAAGATGTATGGAAGTAAAGCGAGGGTTCAGCGAAGACGGAAAAGCGAGTCGAGACAAAACAACAATCAGCAATCCGCGTCAAAGACATCCTCAAACGACTAGTGCTTCGGTCTCCTCAAGACCGAAGCCAAATCAGATAGCTTGATAGACATATGGAATCAACCTGACGAGGTAGAAGTAGTCGAATTCGTCCACGTCGGTGAAGCGGTCGGGCTCTTGGTCGACTAGGTCGGTCGAGGAGCGGGGTTCCCCGATATCGGCCACATTCAAATGATGACGGGCGGCGTCCGGAGCTGTTAAAAGCTGAGGGCTGATGGAACGTGCGGCGAGCGAGCTACTCAGCGTCGCATAAAGCAGTGCGAGCAGAATATGCCGCATGTAGACTTCACGCATGGCTAGGATAGTATTAAGGTGGTGACGGTGGCAGGCCAGGGAGAGACTGAGCTCCTGCGTCTCACTCGCGGCGCACTTTCTGCTCGAGAAGGCTTTTCGACGCATGGCGATGATGGCGCACGTGATGGCTTAAATCGCTCAATATAAAGTACTCGAACCTGTCCGTGCTCATGCAGTTTTTCTTGTAATCAATTTCATAACGTACATAAACCCGTTGGCAACCTGGCGCGCTGGTCGTGTTGAGTTGACTTGTGTCTGTTCAGATATCACATTTAATCTGAACAGTCACTGTAAACAATCTACTATAATATTCTACATCAGTCCAGTACATTAACCGGCAATTTTACTGTACTTAATGGCAGTCTTCATTCAGGTACTTCAACAAACCGGTACAGTAGCAAAACTCCCGATGGGAAATGTTTTGCTCCGTGAGATGGGCCTTGGTCCTTCTCGCATTTCTCGAATGGGTCGACGCCCGGACGGGTAGGGCAGACCTTTCTTGGTTAGTGCCGGGAATGCATTCATGTTTGTTTGCATGTCACTGGAAGGTTTTAGTTGGTGAAACTCCAACACTAGCCTCGTGTGGGGTTAGCGCAGTACGGTACGGTTCTCGTACAATGGTACTTAATGCACTCACGCGAGCGTCGCCTACCCGGGAGCATGATCGATGATGAGTTGAGGTTTGTTTCGAACTTCTGCTCTCAGTGATCATCTCATCTTTCGCGGATGGTGGCTAAATTCAGTGATGCTTGCAAATAAACGCCGCCTGTAGAGGGTGCCGGTGCGGGTTCCCTGCCAGTCCCATATCCCGGGGGCGCAAAAAAAAAAAAAAAAGTAGCAATTTCCTTGCCTTGGGCATGCGTTATCTTTATGCGCAGCATCTATTAAAATGATAGCCTCGGGCTTCGGATAATGGGCCTCTGGGGGGTTTTCCTCCTTTCTTCTCTTCGCTCGTTCCACTGCTTTTTTCTTGTAAGAATATTTTTGAATAGTAGGTTTCAGAGGTGACGACAGCAAAACCCAATCATTTGAGATACTCGTTTTGTCTATCTGTGCAAGGGATCACGGGGCATTTCGCACATTCTTCGTGCCCGGGCCTACTTGGACCTCTTGGCGTTTCGCAAACCTTCCCCACCGGACTATAATATGAGGGTGATTTCGGTCACGGGTCTCGGGGGTCGTCGGCTCTCTTTTTCGCTTCACATGAGTCGTCCCGTTTCAAGATGCCATCCGATTGTTATACGATGGCAACGCACCGGGTGCTTGGCCTCAATGCGGAGCGCGCCTCTCATGTTCGGAAGTGCCCTCGGTGCAATGAGGCTCCCTCATAGTTTTATGGGTCTGGATCTTCGTCGACGGTATCGGGCACTTCTATGTCGGGTGAGCGCTCCGCATATGCTATGCTTACGGACCACATCCCCTGTGGCGGTTAGCCTCTGAAAGCTAAACGCTAGCACAAATCTGTTCTAATCTGTCTAGTTCTGTGGTTGCAAGATGGCAAAATGATGTTGTCGAGAGGCAAAGGTCAAAGATGTTTAACTGCTGTACTTAGGCAGTAGATGTTGTAAGTGAATAAAGGAATTGTTAAATGGTTCTGTCACCTCCCTCTACTGCACTGGGCTTAAATAGGTTTCTGCCCAGATTACTTACGCCTGTAAGACTAGCTGACGTGTTAGGCGTTGGGGCTGTCTAACCGTCGTCATCTGTCCTCGAGACGCGGCCTGCTTAGCATTGGGTTTCACGACGCGGCTCCTTCTGCATCGAAGAGCTCGTTATGGCGCGTCATCTGGCTAGTTAGACTAATTATGCATATCTGTACGTACCGGGAGGTATTGGTCGTACTGTAGCATCAGCACCCTTACAATATTGCAGTAGAGACGTACCCACGAGTATACGTCCATCCTGTGGAAAAGCACGAATTGGTATCCGTAACGAGTACCTGTACAATGTCCTGCAATGTACTGTTGCATGACTGTACTCGTCACAATCGTACTCTATCCCTCTTGACAGATCAATGAGGCCGCCGCGAGGCAGACCTCCGTGGTTCTTGGGTCCTTTACTGAAGCAATTACTGGGACTCAGGAATGCGCGCTTGGTGAGCGTGCATGAAGTCAACGTACGCTTGAGTCTTGGCGAACTTGCGCCATTGGGGCGTCTCCAAGAATCCTTGTAACGCAATCGTCCGGTGTACCTCGTTTAACCGGTGCCAGACAGGTGGAATGTCGTCATCGCTGAAGTGCGTCATGAAGAGCAGATATTTGCCTCGTCGCCCAGGTAGCGACTTGATGCACACAGCAGAGATGTGTGAGACATCAAACTCCTCGTCGTCTCCTTCTGGTACAATCACCGGGACAACTGGTCGGAGCGGTAGAGCAGGGTCTCAAGTTATTAACGTGGAACATAGGATGTAAGCGTACTGTCGCTGGAAGTTTCAAGCTGTAACTGTGTTTTCCAATCTGCTCCTCCACTGAAAAAGGTCCAAGCTGTCTGTCTCTGAGTTTCCGGTTCGGTTGTCCTCTCAGAAAAAGGTTTGCTGTGACGACTGACACCTTGTCTCCTTTAGCGAAGTGTGGCGCTGTAGACGGTTCTGTGCGCGCCTGCATCTCGTCCTTATGTAGCTATAACACTGAGCGTACCAGGGTGTGCACGTCCTGTAACAATCTCAACCGTTCTGTAGCGTCTTGCGAAATTGGTATCGATGGTCGCATGCCGAACAGCAGGTCAGGAGGCTCCTCAGGAGAGAACCCAAAGTTAGCCTCAAACGGTGTGTGTTCAATTCCGAGTGCACGCGAAGCGTTGTACGCAAATTCCACTTGCGGTAGAAGTGTCGTCCAATCAGAGCCATCATAGCAACATAAGCAACGAAGAAGGTGCTGAAATGTGCTGTTTACGCGCTCTGTCAAGCCATCTGTTTCTGGGTGTCGGCTAGAAGACATGTTCAGACGCGTTCCAAGGCGTCTCCAGAGTGTCTGCCATAAGGTGCTGACAAATTTCGGGTCGCGGTCGCTAATCAGCACAGCACGGGGTAGTCCATGCAAACAGTAGACTCCCTGTAAAAACAAAGTTGCAGTTTCTTCGGCAGTAATCGACTCTGTACATGGCAGAAAATGGGCCATTCGTGTTAGATGGTCTACTACAATCAGCACACTGTTAAAGCCATTGCTATCAGGCAAGTGTGTAAGGTAGTCAAGACCAACTGTGTGCCACGGTCTGGGTGGAACAGGCAATGGGTAAAGAGTCGCAGCCATCTGCGGTCGAATTTTTGCTCGTCGACACACGACGCAGCGTTCACAGAAATCTTTCACGTCTTGGCGGATTCGTTTCCACCAGAATCTGTCGAGTGCTTTAGCAAGAGTGCTAGCAACTCCTCTGTGACCAGCTGACGAACTTTCGTGCAGCTATGTGATCACTTTCAGTCGGAGCTCAGAGTTCTGTGGTATACAGAGGCGATTGAGGCACCAAAAGTATCCGTCTCTGGCTTCAATCCGGCTGTCTTTCGTCCACTCACCATCGTCCCCATAAAACGAATCTTGTGAGAACCCCTCGCGAATGAGATTAGCGAACTCAGGGCTCAGCTGCAACGCGTCAACAGTCAGTAAATTTAACTGTGCGTCTTCAAACAGCAGCTGGGACTTCCGTCGTAATTCTCGATCTGACGGAACCTCGCCATCCCAAAATAAGGGTACTGTGGCCTGAGGTACAAAGTCTGGACGCCGGCTTAACGGGTCAGCTTCGTTCAGAGCTCCCTTGCGATATGCAAGTGTCATCGAGCCCACAAACGGTTGCAAATCCCGCAGGTATCTTGCTTGCCGCTTGTTCAGCCTGTTGTTGGCTTGCCTGAGCAGATGCCGCAGTGTGTCGTGGTCTGTTACGACAAGGAACTTAGAGCATCCTTCAAGATAGCACCTCCAATGCTTGACAACTTCGCATACGGCCAAAGCTTCTAAGTCGTACGCAGAGTAAGTGTTACCACGCTCAGCTGGATTTAGCTTACGCGCCCAGTAAGAGACTGGTTGAAGACCTCCTCCTTGGTCTTGCAACAGGACTGCTGCAATCCCCACTGTTGAAGCATTTGTAGCTACGGTGAACGTCGCGTCCGGGCTGACCTCCGGAAGGATCAGGCATGGCGCGAAAATGAGCCGTAACTTGAGAGTCTCAAAGGCTTCCAAACAGGCAGGCGTCAGCGTAACCTTCTGTGGTTGGGACTTCCGCAGTAAGTCCGTCAATGGAGCCGTAATGTCGCTAAAATGGTGTATAAATCTCGCGTAGAAGTTGCAGAACTGTACGAAACTGCGAACCTCCCTCTGCGTCTTGGGCATTGGCCAGTCTGCAACGGCCTCGACTTTCTTTGTCGAAACCGAAACTTTACCGGCTGACACAGTGTAGCCCAGGTACTTCATTTCTTGCAGTCCGAAGAAGCATTTCTTAAGGCGTAATTTCAGCCCTTCTTGCTTGAATCGTTGTAGCACTAGACGTAGGTGCTCCATGTGCACCTCCAGAGTTCGACTGTAAATACAGACGACATCGGGGTAGACTGTCACGAACTTATGTAAAAAGTCGCGAAGAATGTCGTTCATCATCCTCTGAAATGTAGCTGGCGCATTACACAGGCCAAACGGCATGGCGACCCATTCCATTAAACCATCAGGGGTCTGAAAAGCCGTCTTGTGAACGTCATGATCACGCACTCGAACTTGCCAGAAGCCAGAGGCGAGGTCGAGGTGTGTGTAAAAATTCGCGTCCTTAAGTTCGTCCAGTGTATCATCCACTCTCGGAAGTGGGTAAGCGTCTTTACGCGTAACCTCGTTAAGGCCACGGTATTCAATGCACGGACGTAGCGAGCCATCAGCTTTCCGCACAAAAAGAATTGGCGAGCCGAACTCACTGTAGTTGGGACGGACCAGACCAGCATCTACTGCGTCTTTAAGCTGTCGATTAAGCTCAACGCGCTCTGCTGGTGACAATTTGTTTAGCCGTTGGCGTCGCATCGGGCCAGTTGTGTTAATGGGATGATCCCACTGCCGGCTTACAGGTGGAGAGTCGACAGGTTGCAGTAACTCCGGGAAGTCATCGAAGCCAGTGTGGCGGTTAGCCTCTGAAAGCTAAACGCTAGCACAAATCTGTTCTAATCTGTCTAGTTATGTGGTTGCAAGATGGCAAAATGATGTTGTCGAGAGGCAAAGGTCAAAGATGTTTAACTGTTATACTTAGGCTGTAGATGTTGTAAGTGAATAAAGGAATTGTTAAATGGTTCTGTCACCTCCCTCTATTGCACTGGGCTTAAATAGGTTTCTGCCCAGATTACTTACGCCTGTAAGACTAGCTGACGTGTTAGGCGTTGGGGCTGTCTAACCGTCATCATCTGTCCTCGAGACGCGGCCTGCTTAGCATTGGGTTTCACGACGCGGCTCCTTCTGCATGGAAGAGCTCGTTCTGGCGCGTCATCTGGCTAGTTAGATTAATTATGCATATCTGTACGTACCGGGAGGTACTGGTCGTATTGTAGCATCAGCACCCTTACAATATTGCAGTAGAGACGTACCCACGAGTATACGTCCATCCTGTGGAAAAGCACGAATTGGTATCCGTAACGAGTACCTGTACAATGTCCTGCAATGTACTGTTGCATGACTGTACTCTTCACATCCCCCGGTGTTCATGCTCTTAGTACGTCATTCGGCTCCACGATCGGATTATCCACGTGCTTGAAGAGTTCATGCTTGAAGCGGGGGCTACTAAGGGGCGGGACTTGCGGTTGAAGGTCCGCCGTATTCGGTCGGGAGCTTCTCGAGATTGTCATGGAGATGTGGTTTGGTTAGACTTCATGGCTCCACAGCGTCATCTTGTTTATGATGTGACGGTTAAATTGCTCGCACGAACACCAATGCTCCTCGTATAGGTGCTCGTCTCCCACTCCCGGACAGTCTTGCGTTGGGAGCTCAACATGGCAAACTCGATGCGGACCTCCGCACTTCCGCTTTACTTGGCACGCCTTCGGTTCAGTCGGTCCATGACTACTATCCCTTCGTTCTAGAGGATGGGGGGCGGTTGGCGCCTATGGCGGTTGACTCGCTTGATTGCTTGGGTAATGGGTATTTTGGTGGTAGTTCGTCGCTTCTTTGGCATGGGTGTTGCTGACTCTCGTTCTTTGCGCTCTGGGTGCTATGCCCGTACGCGACATTTCGTTCATCGAACTATTTATGTTCCTTTTCGGCGTTTTTGGAGGGATGTGCGGCGAGAATTCATGCAACGCTTTTCTGCTGCTCTTCATGGTACCTTGGGTTCTTATCTCCGTGGCGCTTTGTAGGAGGACAGTGTTGATGTTGTGGTGTGACTTCGTCATGTTCCTCGTGCTTAGGTTTTTTCCTGTTTCTTCTTTTAGCTTGGTGGTCTCCGCTGCTTTTTCTCGTAAGATTTTTTGTTGTTGGATCACAAGTGATCCCTTTACATATGTAATTGACCACTCGCGATTCCATGCAAAAACGATGTTTTTAAAGGTTTTTCGGCATGATGCTGTGGCTTACCTCATATTTTTTGCTTACAAGACCATCTTGACTCATTGTAAAATTTCAGATTGAACTCGTTGATGATATGGCGAAGAGCTAGATGCTCGAATATGAGATGGACGGGAGATTTAAGTTGCGTCGACATCGACGCACAATAACTTTTTAGCTACTCACCATATATAATCTTGCGAGCTGAACTCTACCCTTAATGGATCGCGGCGGGCGCGGAAGTGGTGGCAATGACCACCCTATTTGATGATGGTGATCTCAATGGTTGGAATAGAGCCATTAGCGGTGAGCTTTGGGCCATTGCTACACTCACGGGGGTCGTTAACGCGGTTACGAACGCCGCGGCATTAGAACGATGGGAGGACGGCGATGGGGTGGAGTTTCACCTCGATCGAGGATATATCACTTAACGGTGAGACCCTCCGAAGGGCCCAAATCGCATTGGCTAGGCAGTCTGTATCCCAACCAAGAGGCGGGACTCGTGTTGGATCGGCGGATGGTACCGGGGGCGGCGCTAGTTGCTGAAGTAGAGATGGAATCGGAGGAGCCGATTTCTACCTACGCTGAAAGAATTACCGGGGCGCTAAGCGCCATCTCACCATGTGGCCAACGTCCCGGCGTCGCGTCGCCGCAAGGCCCGAGTGACGACTCGGTCGAAACGGATTTCTCCATAGGCAGTGTGAGTAGCCACGAGTCTGAGCCGGAGCAGCGAGTTCGGGGTCGTGGGGGCGTCCGTGGCCGAGCCCGTCATGGTGGCGGCGTGTCGTTTGCGCGGCCGCAGTTCCAGTCGTGGCTGTTGTAAGGCCACACCCCAGGCGTGGGTAAGGTTTAGGCGGGGTGGTACGAGCTCACCATCATGGTAGTAATAGCCACATGCATGTAGCCAAGTGTTGCTCCGGTAGCACTCTTGATGTATTATAACTACATTGTTTCGGCGCTCGCAGGCCCGTCTACACCTACCTCTACCTCCACGCGGTGGGCGATGGTAACCATGTAGCCGTGCCAAGCCTTGCACGGTAGGGGGCTAAACGCGGTACCGGTAGCTGCGATCCGCGCGACTAGCAGATGTCGAGAAACCATGTACGAAGGGTTTTGGAAATCATGATATCCGTACACCGGCACTAAGATCTCCCGCTCGGCTTGTCCGTTATGTTTTTCGCGACTAAATACTCTCACATACTCTCACGATAAGGAGGCGGGGCAAAAAATTGTGAAACATTTTTTGGTGCAGAGGATGCGGGTGGATCGGCGGTAGGTGGAGGGTGTTGGAGCTGGCGACGGACAGCCGGGAAGCGGCGCCGGGGAAGGGCGCTCGTTGTTTGCCGACTAGCATGCTGCGCTCAAGCCGGCCCAATGAGGGGCAGCACGCCACCATTAGAGAGGAGGATTGTCGCAACGGAAGGAGCGGCGTGGTATAATGGCGGCAACTATACCCACGAACATCCGCCGCCGGAAAACCATGTACCGGGGGTTTTGCGATATTGTCCGTACCCCGAGGCCCAAAGGATCTAGCAACGGTGACCATGCCCTACCCCACCGCTGCCCACTATCGACATGCACAACTAATATTAGAGAGCGCGAGCCCGGGTCAGCGCGGAGGCTCGCTCTCGAAACAAGGGTGCTCGACGGACGCGCGATCGGTGGGTGGAGGGTTGGGCTGCTGGCTGGTTTTCCACACAAGTATCCTAGTACCACACAAGAAAAACCCGGGGAAATGGCCGGGACAACTTTTCAGCGCGGCGGGAGGAACGCTAGCTTTTTATGTGTGGTAGTCTTAGCCCCCCCCCACATGCCCTTGAGGTGACGGGGGACCTCGTCTAGGAGGAAAGTCGCGACACGAGGAGCGGCAGCGACCTTCGGGCGGGGTTTACGGGATGCGACGGCGGGATCCATTAGCGACCGCGTGAGGAGGTTCTTCTTTTTTTAGCCTTTCCCCTCTTTCCTCCGGCAAGACCGAAGTCACGTGGGAGCTAGATTAGACTGGCCCGTCGTCCCTCTCGAACGCCGATCGGCCTTGGCCGGTCGGCTCCCCGGTTCGGTGGGAGCGGGCCGCGCATCGTGAAGGTCGAGCAGCAGTTTCATTTTGCATTTCTTGACAAGTGGCTCTGTATTTGTTGTAGACCTTCTTTTCTTGATTACAAAATTATTTCTGTTGCGGGAAAATTACTGCTTATGCGGGGGGACTGTGGCAATTAGTGCTGCTGCTAACTGTTTTTTTTCTCCGAGCAGGAACGTCGACACGGAATGCAAATAGGTGTGTCGATAGGTGCACTTGGTCGAAGAGTACCCGGTCCAATCTTTGCTATCTTTGCTCCAAGTGTCCTATATGACTGAGCAACCGATGGCCGTTAGACATATGCCGGTCCAGTTTGTTGGTATTGTTATAAATCATTTTCATCTTCATACATTGTTTCCCTCCGTGTTGCACCATGGGGTAATACAATGCTACTTGTACTCCATAGAACCCCAATGCACATGTCGGAGGCAAGCTTGCCCGATGATGGGATGATTTAATGTAATATATGACCCCATAACATTATTTAGATGTAACGAGTTACATGTGACCGCCCGTGCTATACCCACCACTAAACATATGACCTCAATGAGATTTGCCACAACTATTGAATATGATGTTTTTGTGACATAGAGGATGATAAGGAGACATTTTAAGTGAAATTTCGATGCGGAGTGACAAAGTTACAGCCTATTCCGTAAAATGGCACGCTCGCCCCCATTTCACGGGCACTCGGGCAGCTAACACGCATTAGCACATGTCACTTGCATGACCTCTATACATTTTAAAACCGACCTAAAACTTCCACCACAGATTAAACAAGCCTAGAAGAGCAATACATCATGAACTGAGTGAATTCAAATGAAAGCCTAAAATCCTAAATACTAAAACATAAACCCTAAAACCTAAAACCCCTAGACCCAGAATCGACTGAAATTCCCATCTCGATATGATGCCGCGACGGGGTGCTGATGTTATAATGTTTTCACACATACAATATGGGGTGTTAATGTGAAAGACTAATTTTCTTGAATTTCGTTGTTTAGGTTCTTCAAATCGTGACTACGGATTGTCGTCGGTTCGACTAGCCAAAGAAGATACACTCGATTTAAGGCCAAACAATAAAAAATGATACCTTCTCAGTCCTGTGCAAGATGGTCCGTTGCCCCTGCTAAACTTCATGCGCGGCAGCTTATCTCGCTTCTATCTTCAAGCCGCCTCCCGCAGTGTCCTACCGACCATAAAAGATAACCGATAAAGATAGTTGCAATGTCACCTGACCGTGCAAAAGATCTCATAAACAACCGAACCACTGAGCTGCAGCTACGACCACCAATTTTGTTAACTATAGCTGATTATATAGATTCGTGAAGAGACTATGTATGATCCCGTTTCAACCTACAACGATAGCTACTTGCATACCGCCAACATGCTAGCCTTCTAGTAATGTTGACGTGCATATAACTAAAATACTTCCATTGTGTGTGTGTGTTTGTGTGTGTGTGTGTGTGTGTGTGTGTGTGTGTGTGTGTGTGTGTGTGTGTGTGTGTGTGTGTGTGTGTGTGTGTGTGTGTGTGTGTGTGTGTGTGTGTGTGTGTGTGTGTGTGTGTGCGCGTTAATTAAAGTCTATCTAACACACGAACGCGTTTTTCCCCCACTTCGGACTTACGAAGCAGGTAGAGATGGCAAGACTTGAGCTGCTTATAGCCAACACACGCACGACTTGCATAACTGAAGCAAATTATTCTAAGGGAAATATTGGCCATGTCATTAGGCAATGCATATTACACGCTTACGCACACAACCACGCCACGGGTGCATAGCTTCAGGAAAAAACGTGTTGTAGCAGATTATTTTTTTACAATTTATGCGCCAATACTATTTAATTACTAAAATATTATCCTTGCTTAATGTAAAATGTTCATGGTTGCTTAAAGTGCAATGCCCCACCCCCTCTCCATTTTGTGCTGGCACATGGCATGTCACACTCTTATCCGCAACGCTATGCACCGCTTAAGAAATAATTACGTTGTGGGGACGACCTTTAACTAGCTGCCAAAAGTCAATAACTACTCAAGTACTAGAAGATCCACACAATTAAAGTTGTGGGGGGGGGGGGTAAACGGGGGGGGTTGGGGGGGGGGGGGTGGGGGGGGGGGGGGGGGGGGACTAGCGCAACATATATATTCGGAACATATTCGATAGGCATGTATCGTTTCGTATATGCCTTCTATCATATGGTCGCGCTGCGGCATTTCAAGACCCAACGACACAATATTGCGCGTAAGGATCCTACTGTTACAATGTTGCGCGTAAAGGCCCAGCAATACAATGTTGCGCGTGAGGATTACAACTAACCAACTATCAACAGTCATGATTGCTAAAATTGTTTGTGGCTTCAGCTGTTTTTTTTTTGTAATCAACACAATTTGCGTCGATTGTGCTACTCATTATTATTCGAAATTTGAAATATCAGCCGCGGGGTGCAGCCTTGCGATGTGGGGTATAGCGGCTGTCATGACAATCTTACCACTGCACTCGTGGCTTCCGACTCGCTATTAGAATACGGAACAACAGTTTCAGGACAGCGCTGGACGAAAAGGGATGCGCTCCGTAGTCACGGTTTAAGCGCCACGGAGTCGTCGAGACTCAAGACCAGGGCTGAGTTTGTCGCCGAACGTGTGCAACCCAGTATGATACCCCCACCGGCCGCTCGACCCATCTCCACGCCCCCCTCGCTCGCACCTGCATCTGGGCGGACTCGTGTCGAGTACCTCCTCCCGTTTAACGAGGGTCGTTGTTTACGGAGGCAGCGTCGAGCATATCCGACGCGCGTGTCTCCCTTTCGACAGAGCGACAACGGACTGCGGCGTACCAACAGGTCCCGACTACTGACGACGCAGGTCAGGAGTACTTTAGTTGACATAGCCGAGCTATCGTCTGCCGGACAGTCCTTTCCACTGCTCGCCAACTTTGCGACGCTGGGCGCCACGTTAGCGCTACCACTCTTGGCAATCCCTCGACGCGAGCAAGACGCCGCGGTGCGTGGCCTCTCCTCCGCCTCCTTCAACCTCCTCTTCCCCGCGCTGCTTCTGGTCGACACCGCGCGCGTCGTCTCCACAGCCCCCTCACCTCAGTCGCTTTGGATCTTGGGCGGCTGCGCGGGGGTGCAGGTGCGTGACAAGCCACGCTCTGCTTCTCCCTCTCCTAGCCTACCCTCCCATCAGTATTGCACAAACAGACTTCCCCTCTCTCATTGAACCGCAGAATTCATTCATTGTCATGTCAGCTCTTTTACCCTAAATGTATATGGTCCGCGTGGTAAGCCGCCTGCCGGTGCTACAGGGACGCAGAAAGCCATATTATCAAATGCATATCACGCGCTGAATGAGAAGCAGGGCGGGGTGTGGGTGAGCATAGTAATGTACAGGCTCATGAACACATAGTCGCACACACACACACACACACACACACACACACACACACACATACACACACACGCACACACATATTCACTGTTACATAGTCAACACACACACACACACACACACACACACACACACACACACACACACACACACACACACACACATAGTTACTCACTCACTGGCACAAAATCACCACACACACTGTCATACACTCACAGACACACTTAAACAGCGTTTTATTTGTATGTACATGACTTGTTTCACACACACACAAATACACATTCACTGTTGCAGAGTCCATACACAACACACAGACACACACACGCACACAATTACTCACTGGCACGAAATCGTCACACACACAGTCATATACTCACACACACACACACATACACGTGCATGCGCACATCAAGACACCCACAGGCGTACAGGCCAAGAGAGGGGAAGAGGGAGAGGGCGGGGGGAGGGGGGAGAGGGAGGGAGAGCGAGAGACTCATACTCATACGCACACACATTCAAACATTCTCATGTACATACACCCACTCACACGCGCGCGTACACACGTACTCGAACACACACACACACACACACACACACTCTGTCTCGATCTCAGGAAGCTTTTTGGTTATGTGCATGTCAACATTACTAGAAGGCAAGCATGCTGGCGGTATGCAAGTAGCTATCGTTATAAGTTGAAACAGGTTCATACATTATCTTGTCACGAATCTATAACACACACACAAACATACACACACACACACACATTTACTCGCTAACTGGCACAGTGTAACACACACTCGAGCTGGCACACACACACACACACGATCAGTAGCACAGAGACACTCACACAAATGGTCATAAACACACAAACACATACTTGCCGTTTTATTTGCATGTACACGACATGTTTCAAGCACACACACACACACACACACACACACACACACACACACGCACACACTCGTACACACACACACACACACACACACACACGCACACACACGCACACATACACACACACACACACACACACACACACACACATACATGCGCACACCAAGACACCCAAATCCTTGCGCGCGAGGAGAGGGAAAGAGAGACAAGAGGGGGAGGGAGTGGGCAAGGGAGGGAGAGCACACTCATTCCTTTGCATACTCATACGCACAAACATTCACTTGTAAGTACACCCCCTCACATCCACACACACACATCCACACACACACACACACACACACACACACACACAATTGCAGGCTAGTTCAGGTTGATTTCGAATATGGGCCCTCGGGAATGAGCCCACATTCTCGGCCGCTTCATGTTAGACGACTATGCAGCTGCTTTTCAGTTATGCCATACGCATATTTCTTCCGACTGACCCTCTCATACACTGCGCATCATTTGGTATCCGCAGGTTCTCCTGGGCGGACTGTTGGGTGGGTGCGTCGCGTGGGCGTCCGGGCTGGGCACCCAGCCGCGCCGCTTCCGCACCGCCGTCGTAGCGAGCGCCTTTGGCAACGCCACCACTCTACCTCTGGTGCTGGGCTCCTCGCTGCTGGCCACCGTCCCTTCCTTCGGCGCAGACTCCTACGACACCTACGTCGGCTACCTCGCACTCTACCAGCTGGCATGGGGTGTGGCCCTCTGGACCTGGGGCTACGCCTACCTGCAGCGCGGCGACGGCACCAACACTGGCGGAATGGGTGGGATGCTGCGGCGCCTGGCCTCCCCTCCCTCGCTGGGCTCCCTCCTTGGTGCAGCGGCGGGCGCGGTGGGTGGGTTTGGGGGGTCAGGGCAGCCGGGGCCCGCTTCCCCTCTGTTCCCGCTGCACAGCGCGTTGGTGTTGCTTGGGCAAGGGGCCCAGCCCGCCCTGGCAGCCGTGCTTAGCCTCTCTCTCCTGGGTGCCCCATCCTCCACAGCCTCACCCAACCAAGGCACTTCCATCACAAAAGCGGCCAACGGATTCAGTAGCGTCGACGTGAAGCTGCTGGGGTGCACGGTGGCGGTGCGGGGGGTGTTGCTACCGGTGGTTGGGTCTGCGGTGGTGGAGTGGGCGTGGGTGCAGCCGTGGTGGGGCGTGCATGACCCTCTCGCGCACCTGTTGTTCCTGCTGGAGACAGCTATGCCTAGCGCGCAGGTGTTGGTGCTGCTGGCGCAGGTTGGGCGGCAGCAGGGGGAGGACGATGGCGGAGAGGGCGCCACCGGACTGGCTCGACTCCTGCTGGCGCAGTACACACTCATGCTCCTCCCTCTCTCCTTTTGGCTCGACACCTTTCTTCACTTGGCGGTACCCTGAGACGGATGCTGACCCTCCACTCTCCATCCCTCGCCTCAGCACTTCACACAAATCAGCATTCCTATCTTTTTCTCGCAGCGCAGCGCTTGACAGTGCACAAAACACTTTGGGAAAGCTTCGTAAGTCATTGCCATCTGAGTAATCCCAACCCATGGATAAATATCCACACTGGATGAAAGACGTACTCCCTGTAGTGCGTTGTCACGCCGAGTTCGGGACGTGAGGTGTGGACGAGTGGCCAGAGTTATCAGCCTGTGGCCATTTGGTGTCAGTGGCCAACTCACATGGACCGTTAATGCCTTGGCTGTGCGCAGCTGCGGGGGCGAACCCTCTCCCTGTTGAGCTGAAGCCACTTTGTGAGTCTCACGTGTGCAGCATTCCTGAAAAAGTAGCTGCTCGCTCAAGGGTGGGGCGTAGTATCAGCTGGGAAATGTTTTAGGGTGTTTTATATTTGTGTCTTTTCTAGTTTTTCTGAGGGGCGCGAGGAGTCGCGGAGGAATAAGGCATTAGTCGTGGGAATTAATGACAGCAATTTGCATCTGTAGAATGTCAGTGGCGGGATTACGAATGCAGAATGGCTGATTGCATTGTATGTAGCAGGGATGCGTTTGGCACTTGGTGCACCAAGTATCCGTGATGCCGAAGAATAAATCGCATAAATTCAAATAATTGTCAATGTAAAAAAACAGAATCCGTGCACATTTTTCGGCTGGGGCTACCAACCGGGCTGTATTGTGGTGAGGTATGGCGCTCACGTGTACCAGCCATACACCCAAGGGTGGCTCGTCTCAACTAGGGTTAGGTGAAAAACCCTAAAGCCGAACGAGGGCGAACATGGTTTCGCCCCTCTATTAGTAGCGACGATAATGTTTGAGACCTAACTTGAATGCAGGTTACCAAAATCGATACTTCATGCGCGTGTGCGGGTGTTTGCTAAAGTGTATGCGTGTGCGCGCGAGCAAGGGTGCGCACACGTGTGTGTGTGTGTGTGTGTGTGTGTGTGTGTGTGTGTGTGTGTGTGTGTGTGTGTGTGTGTGTGTGTGTGTGTGTGTGTGTGTATGTGTGTGTATGTATATGTGTGTGTGTGTGTGTGTGTGTGTGTGTGTGTGTGTGTGTCCGTGTGTCCGTGTGCGTGCGTGCGGCATGTGTGCTTTGCCATTGTCTTAGTCCCTGGGAGTATCTAGAAACATGGCAACCAGCCCAAACTCTGCATTATAATTTCTCCCTAAATGGTTTTTGTAGAAAGGCCCTTAGACAACAGCCGCACAACGCGATAGCGGTAAATGTTGTAAATCGTTTTCATTTTCATTTGCTTTGCTCATCCATTGGTTATTTCATCCGTCGATTTGTTGCATGTAGGCATACAACATTGAGGCAACCCAACGCGTTTTTCAACTCAACGCATCGAAATTGGATTTGAGCAATCGATACAAGATTCACAAATGACAGGAATCAACACATTTGGGATCCCGTAAACAGCATGCTATATGGTAACTTACGAATACGCATTGTCAGTTAAGCGACATTATTGAAGCACTCTCGCGACATTCGAAGCCGGTGCCTCCAATCGCAATTATTTGCGTACTCAAATCGTTGCCCTATTCTCCGCACCTCACCATCCTCGTGGATTTCAACTTTCTAGACGCCGGCACATGAAGGTCGCATGCTGTATTGTGAATTTTCGTTTGCTTTCGCATATATTCGTTGTTTTGTCTTGCCATGTATTGATTTGTCAGCAATGTATCATAGTTGCTATCTAAATGGCCGTGTTAGTTTTTATTAAGCCTATTTTGCATGGCACCACGATTCGTTTTCGCGTCATCGAGCTTTTCATTAAGTCATAGGAATGCGCGATGTAGTTATTATGCATATACACATCACGCACAAGCGTAATGTAATTGCACATAACTATCAAATGAGCATCACGAATGTCGCATGGGTGCCTTCAATATGCTTGTCGTTAATTGACTCCATAATTGCGTACATTAGCAAAGTCAAATAGGGAACTAACCATGGTGTCATGATGGAGCAAGGTGGTACAATTTGGGGTTGTGACGCACATGACTGCTTGTTTCCTATACTTGCAATATTTTGCGTTCTCCCATAATAATAAGATGCGGAGCAATGCCGCTCAACACATTCAAATGGACTCTGGAGCATATGATGACTGTCTAATGGGGTGTCTACTAGGATGCTTTTAATCCGTGAAGAGTATCTGTCGTGTCGATGCATGCCCTCTACCCAATGTCAGTCCTCAGAAGATTGAGTTGTACGTTTCAAATATCTAGGCATGTTTATCCGGCGGTAGTGAGAAATGCGCTCTATTTTTCCTAATCATGTAGCATCCTAGCCATTATATGTTTTGCGGTCGAATTGTTTTGTTAATTGCCGCCATTTGCCAAGTAGAAGTAGTCTTCATAAATTATACAGGACCACATTTCGACACATGATTCGGGCGCCTCAAGATCCACCGTAAGACATTGTTGTGTCATGACACGGTAACTCGCGCTCGTTGAGCACTACATCGCGGGAACATTTGTTCTTTATCTTGCATTTTGTTTTCAGAGAGGAACTCTCGATGTGTGAATATACGGTTGGCTGCGAAGCGCCCAAAGGTGTTCCTCACCGTTTTTGTTATTTACTCCGACAATGTACTAATAAGGAGAAGTTCTTCACGACGTGCAGGAAAGAAGCGAGTCCGGCGACTCCTCCTATGTATTCATCTCTTTCAATTCCACAGCTGTATTTATTGCCCGCGAGATGGGTCGCAAGCGCCCATTCCTACGCCGGTATTGATTATTGGGCGATGTTTCCACGTTTGGCGTTCATTTCACGTTGTATAGTAGGGAGACGCTCATTGGCGCTTCGAGTAATGGTGGCATTGATTGCGCAACGTCGATTTGACTCGATAATTGTCGTACTCCATCGTTTTAGTCCATCATTTTAGACTTTCGTCGTACTCCATGCATTTTAGTTTAGTCGCGCGAATTCATGACCTTGCTCCCACTCGTCGTTTCATCCTTTTTTTGCTCCCCCGGGATATATATTATGGGACTAGCATGTTAACCTTCACCGGCACCCTCTACGGCCGGCGCTCTGCAAGCACAACTGAGAGTGTAAGATTAAAACTAAACTCGTCACATTATATACTCCCGGCTAAGCGGCGCTAGTGTGAGTGGACAACGTACTACCATATATTGTGTTGCACTACAATTGTCCAAGATGTACGACCCCCACTTTGATGCCCACTTTGAAGTGTTGAAGTTTCACCAGCTAAAAACTTTCCAATAACATGCAAATAAGGAAGAAGGCAATCCCGGCATTGACCATGAAAGGTTTGCCCTACCCCTCCGGGCGCTTGCCCATTCGAGTAATGCGGGGAGCGAGTCCCATCTCAATGAGCAGAACATTGATTTCGTGACTAGTGCGATACATGCATGAGCCGCAAAGAAAGCAATGTGAGGGAGGGCATGACGTACACTTATCCTGGAAAACCTACCACCCATTCGCAATAACATGAATAATGGCGCCATATGAGGGCGGGGGGGGGGGAACCCGTATAAAAGCATTTCAATTATGATGTCTTCATGGGAGGTAGCAAGGTGACGTACGAAAGCGTGAACCTCAGCGGCTACCCGGTAGTACCAATGTATCCCAGAATTACGACGGTGGCACTCCCAACGTGGGCATTCAAGCAGGATATATGGACTCAGGCGCATCCCCGCCGCATGCAAGACAATGAGATGGAGGAAATGTCCAGGTGTGGCAAGACTTTGGGCAAGTTTGCGCATTGTTCTTACTATGGGGTTGATTATAAAAAAGATAAGTGCAGTAACGATGACGATGTTGTAAAACCCTAAATCCCAATTTGGCCGCCAGGCTGATGTACATGATGGTAATCGGGCTTAGGTGCTTTGAGAATCGCTCTAAGGTTTAATGCTATTATTAGAATTGCATCACTGATAAGAGTAGGAAGCAGAGAGAGACGGCACGAGTCAACAACACATTTCTACTTTGATACCTCTCGCGCTCCCCCAATCACCAGGTCGTCCTCATTTCCGCGCCATGTTTAGCGCGATTCAGGAAGAGCATCGACTCGAGAAGGAGAAGCTGTACAAGGAGGCAGGTGGGCGCTGTTTGTCAGTTTTTTTTCCGCCGATTATTTTCCTTTCAACTTGCGTCGCGTCGCGTTCGACCAGGAAACTCGCCGGCCCAAACCTAACCTGATCATGCCGTGAAATATGCGCAGTCGCCTCCGGCAACGCGGCGCAGCAGGCGGCCAAGGAGCTTTCCGACGCGCTGGTGGACGCGCTGAACATTGGTGTCACTGAGGCAAGCACCGCGATGCGTGCAACCTGTCCGTTCACGTTAACTCTACGCCGATACAAGCAAACCACGCCTCTGCGGATGTATCGGGGGGGAAAGCACCGCGCTGCCTTGTAGCTATCCACTCACCCTGTTTGTTGAATTTTGGCGCTCTTAGGCGTTTTCAAACCAGAAGGAGGTGGAGGGGCACCTTCGGCAGCTGAAGGTGCAGTCCGAGTCGCTGCAGCACCAGACCAAAAAGTGGAGCTCCCTCATTGACAGCGTGGATAAGGTACGCGTAGGACCGAGTCCATATATGTGTTCGAGTCGTCTAGCCGAGTTGGCCCTTCTTAAAAGTGCCCACCTATTGGCAGCACAGCTTTATGGGCTCTGTGCCTTGCGGACATGGCAGGCGTTGCTAGAAATTGGGGATTTTGAGAACGTGTTGAACGTC
>JAPMLY010003315.1:0-20895 GCA_026401115.1 Tetraselmis chui | reverse complement strand
GTATGATATGTGTTTGAGTTGAGCGAGCAAGTACACCGATGAAAAGCCACATAAGGGTAAGAATATGACCGAAGAGAGGGTGCCCACCTCAAATGTCCACACAGATATGTATCCTACTTATCATATCGTTGCGAGCGATGTACATTGCCCCCGAAAAGGTCACCCTTAAAAGAGCGCGCAAAACGAAATGAATAACTGCCTTTCTACAGATCATTACTGCCATTTAATTCTATCGACGACGTAGCAGCGTACATACGACTACCTTACGTCACACGCTCACGTTCATGCATCATGCCATCCACGTGGAGTTAAGGTTATCCCGTGCTGCCATAGACCCGCTCAAAATATACTTCTCGCGCATTTTCGCATGCATTGTCGCATCAATTGCCTTTAGATCATGGGCGAAATCCTATGGACGAGGAAAACAGTTATCCAGTGCATTTGAGTGAGATCCAGGGTGGCAAAATGTGAGCTACCCATAGCTTCTATAACCATTTCAAATACGGCATGCAATTGATAATTGACGTGAAACATCGCTTGTTTTGCGCACTCTATCGATCCGAGAGGGTTTGCGGCAGAGAGTGGTTGGCAGCAGAGGACGAGCAATAGCAGTGGAAACCACCAAGTAGAAAGGAGCAAGCATGGAAAAAACTCCCACACGCCTCACCGTAATAGCAGTCCTCCGAATAATAAACGGACTACCAAAAAGTGTGGCGCCGCGCGCTCCTCATCGCTGATATATCAGTATGGCTTCTGAAGGTATGTGTCGCGTCCGGTCATTGTGTCCGCAACTTTCACCATTTATTGGTTTTGGTTGTTCTTATGTCCAAATTCGGGTCTGGATGTTTCGGGGGATTGCCTTGAAATTAAATTATTTCAGCAATGAAAGCATTGGAATCCAATAGCAAAGAAGGCGAATAAGAACTTGCGTTCCTTTTGGTCGGTGGTCTCCGCTGCTTTTTATTGTAAGAAATTTATTGATTAATCAGAACTTGCGCTGGTCGGACCTAATAATTTCATCTTCATATAGAGGGATTCCTTCTCAATGTAGCAGTACCTAGTACCACTGTGGGTTATTCACACCTTCATGTAGCCGTACCCAGTACAACCAGGTTTTAATAACATTTACATCGCAAAATATTCAAAAAATATGTAGGTGCAGCAATATGACCAGCGCAGAGCGGATGTTCTCGTGTCTCACTCGGACAGAGGTGCCTTCACGGAATCACGGCAACGTCGGCCCCGCTCCGGACGGGCAGCGCCGCCTTGGTGCTGATGATTACAGAGCTGCACACCAGGCCGCATTAGGGTGTGAGCGGCGAGTCTTGATATAACGCTAATTACAGGCCGCGAGGACTGAGGACAACGCGTTTGTGGTCCAGCCGGTACACACCACGGAAGCCTATTTCCCTTCTATGAATAGTCCACACACGTGTTGTCTGCAGAACTCTATGCCTGTTCAATAGCAGCGTGACATACGCAGTGTCCCATGTTATCATCGAGCAACGTGAAAATATATTGATATGAGAAGACGAGTTTGACTAAACTCCCCTTCCGCCGACCACCCGACCGCTGCCCTGTTTCATAATAGGGGCTCACCATTCCCCTGGCAACTGTATATTCAGTGGAATTCAAGCAGGCAAGCACGGTAGCGGCGTGGCGCATGGGCAAGCCGTCAGGCAAGAAGCAAGCTGGCAAGGGAAAGGTTGCTCCTGGCGCGGTGCTATCGTCGGGGTTGATACCGACGCCGGCGAGAGGTGACAGCGTGGCGTGGCCTGCGGGTACAATATACTTGACAGACAACGTGTTTGCCAAAAATATCCCGAAAGAGGTCTCCACCCCCGTCCTGCTCCCGTGACTCGCTCGTCGCACATAATGCAGTACAGCACCATCTGTATCGCCTGATAAACATCCCGGAATTTTTACAAGAACACGGCCGCAGTTTGCGGTTATCGGGTTTGCCACGGCGTGCTTCTTGCCTTACCGACCGGTCGTCGCTTCAGGTGTGGCAGAAGTACCTCCCACCGGGGCAGCAGCCGAAGACAGACCCTCGCTCGGCGTCTCTTCCAAAACCTCCGAAGAAGAATAAAAAGGTTCGCAAGAAAGTGCATCACCACTCCTCCTACCGCTACCGCCACTGGATTACACTCCGGGATTCGTATCGTTTGAAGCTGTTGGTTTTAGGGACCACTGCAGTGCGACACTACCGTTGCGGCGGGAACAACCAAAGCCGCCCGGGCCTGTGTGTAGGCTGATGCGAAAGTTTGCGCGCGTGCGCCATGTCACTTCACAGGTTTCCATATGCAAGATCGTGGATCCTGACCATCCCGCCCATGGTCAGCTCGGCCTGTTTGCCAACGCAGCGCTCCAGCCCAAGGCACACATCCTCGACTACCGCGGCTACTGCACACTGCACGGCCAGGAGTCGAAGACGTCCGACTGTGGGTGCTGCAGCACCACCTGCGACCGTCACGCACCCTTTCTCCTTGTTTTATTCATCAAAATAGGTTTGCTATATATGATATTGTCCTGATTTGCACTGCTATTTTTCAGCCAAAGGTGCGCTTGGTTGTTCTGAGTCGACGTTAAGGTTTTGAGATATGATCCAGGGTTTGTTGATGGTTCATTAGGGTCTGCATGGGGTGTGCTGTTTACTTCACCGCCTGGGTTTGTCTTTGAGAGCCACATGTGTGTGTGTGTGTGTGTGTGTGTGTGTGTGTGTGTGTGTGTGTGTGTGTGTGCGTGTGTGTGTGTGTGTGTGTGTGTGTGTGTGTGCGTGTGTGTGTGTGTGTGTGCGTGTGTGTGTGTGTGTGTGTGTGTGTGTGTGTGTGTGTGTGTGTGTGTGTGTGTGTGTGTGTGTGTGTGTGTGTGTGTGTGTGTGTGTGTGTGTGTGTGTGATGGACTGAAGATACGCTGACGATGGGCGAAGTGACGGTGGACGCAGCTTGTATGGGCACCGAGGCGCGCTACATCAACGACTTTCGAGGGACGGGCGCCAAACGGGCCAACGCATTTTTCGAAGAGAGGCTGGACGAGCGAGGGAACACCGTGATGGCGGTGTGGGCGGGGGACAAGGGGGTGAGGAAAGGAGAGGAGGTGCTGCTGAGCTACGGGAAGGGGTTCTGGAGGCGGCGGGGGCTGCTGGGGGAGGAGTGTGATGGGAGTTGAAGCAAAGCTCAGCTATTTAATGTTGTTCTTATTCTCAATTAGGATTTCGTCAATTCAAAGTTGACAGCAGCCTAAAAAAATGTGAAAGCATGTTCCAATTCATTTTTTGTAATAAATAATGGCTGTAATGTGCTCCTTTGATTTTCTGATATTTTTATTCATGCTGACGGGAGCTGCCCAAGCAGCACGGCGCACCAAACCACACCACCCGCATGTTTGTCTTTCTCTACGCACCATATGTAAAAGAGTGGCGTCCATTATTGTGAACGGCAGCGTTGTTGTTCAGCACTGAGACATTTACATCATTGGACGCTCATCACGAACCGTGTTTGTAGTTTATGCGCGGGCGCCTGTCGATACTTAAAATCACTTTGATAAACTGTAATCAATTCACATTTTTCATTCAATGCAAAACGTGAGCACTCTCTACACTGATGGAATGGATTACAAGAAGAGCAACATGAGCACGGACAAGGAAAATAATGGGAGGGGAAACAAAAGGGCAAGAGTGACAAGGGGATCACGTATCCCAAAGTACGGCCAAAGGAAGCACAACATTGTGCACAAAACTAGTAAATTGAAATAAGGAAACTCCTACGCAACGCCGAGAATGCAACTATGTATGAGCACTGAAATGTAATCACTATCAACAATGATGCTTGGCACAATGCGACTGCAATTCGTTTTTTCTTGTAAAATAAGTTTATGCCATGCAAACGTGGACAGACACGTCAATGTGAATAATAATAGCTTGTCACTGAGATTCTCAAGGACGCGCGCGCGTGATTTTCATGCCACTCCAATTATATATGATAATGAGGCGTACCAATAGGCGTGCCCATTCCTTTTAAATGGGTGCTGGGTTTATAGGAAACGCGCACGTCCGGCAATCACAGTTTGCTTTTAAGCGGGAGTTTTGCGTAGATACACTGACTTACAGGATACATATAAATTGGGAGATTTAAGGGTATTAATCTATCACAAGAATTGATTAATGAAATAACATTTATGCAAAATTCCCGCCCCTATTAATGGCAGGTAAAAAAAAAGATCCACGCCGAATCGAAGAGACCACGCGCGTTATGCAGCATATATCAATTTATTCTGCGTACGCCCCATTCTGGAGGGAAGGCTCATCACCGGAAATGGATGGCGGGAGGGAATTGAAACACTTTATACGGGGGAGTGTTGTGAAATGTCCTTGCTATTAATGTTAATTTCCAAGGGATATTCCGAAACACATCCTGTCAATTTTTTTAATCATTGGCTTATGGGTACGGGTGCGAATGGCTCGAAATATATCAGTGTCCACCTAAAGACAAAAGTTGAAGAATGCGCAGAAACGCCAATAAAGCATGGGCGAGCGTCGATAATCATCGCCCCATGCATACGTATCTCGCGGTGATTTGTAGATTTCTTGCCCCGCCGCCGTGTTTCATCAACAATTGACACCGAAAAAGCGTCGATAGAGATGCCCCAGGCGCGCGCCCTAGACGTGGCGATGCATGTTGGTACCGTTGGCACACGTGCCGAGCCACTCCGGCGTGACATTGCGAAGGTGCGCGAGGTGGGGGCTCTCCGTGAGTGAGTGGCTAGCTCACGTCCCTTGCTTGTTACTAGCAAGCGCCCCCGCCCGTATACCCTTCCACGGACGCGTAAGCCGTCAAGCCCGACGGTCCCGGCAGCCGAACCAACATTTTTTGTTTCCACGTTTGGGGACACCCACACATAGACTCGCGTTAGCCGGGCATATTCCCAGAGTTCAAGGGCGCGTGATTATGGGCATGCACCGTCCATGCATCGGGTATGGCGTGACACGCGCATGTGAGTTGCGCACAACGGCTTCATAAACGGGGCGCCCTTTGCGTATTTGCCTTTGGAGCACTCATCGCCGTAATAGCGCAAGTGATAAACGTGATTGCCCCACCAAGTTTTTGGACAGCGCATGAGGCCAAAGCCACATGTGCACATCAATGGCTTTATTGTGGGGGCCACGCGAAGCGTTGGGTGGGCACGTCGCAAATTCCAACTTTCTCGGCCCGTTTGGGGGCCCAAAGGTGCGACCCGCGTTTACGGTGTTTGAAATATGGGTGTTAAGTATAGCAGCTCCATTGATACCCAAAACGAAAAGTGAGCAATCTGCCGGCTTTGAATTCATAGTCAGCTTTCCAATGCAAGTTTTGGATTTGAATTTCGATATATCCTCGAAAAGTTATGCCCCATTTATTGAGAACGCTCTTTCATACCACCGTCTCCCCATCCCCACATGTCGCTACCGCGCACCAGCCCCCACCCCTTCTCACACCACCCACGGCGTCTGCCTCTCACGCGCCTCGTCAAACACGAACACCCCGGACAGTGTATCGCGCTACCCTTGGCGTGTTTGGTTCCCTCGCTCGGCGTGTGAAGAAGACGCAAATGACAATGCATTAATCACCGCCCCGCTTCCTTAAACGCACGTCGCCCACGTACTTCTTGAGGTTCTTGCGGTTGCGTACTTGGTTCTTGCGGTTGGCTGGAACTCGCCCCACGGCGTGCACAGCCCGCCATGGCAGCTATTCTCCCGGTGATTTGCTGCCCGCAATGTGGGGAGTGATGGAACGAAAAATATTCAGCATGGAATTTGCAGGTCATCATGTACATGTTGCGGGGCCCCGAGCTACGTGCTCACTTATCGACATTTTAGCCCACCAAAAAACGACAACCACGCGGCCTCCACGTCCTCGGGCGTTGAGCGCATATTGCGTGGGAGTGGTGGGACTGAGCGCGCTTTGTTGGGAATAAACGAGAACGCTCCACGTGCGGTTTACGACCAAAGTTCTAGGGCTTGGCCAAATGCGCGCATTTTCCTAAGTCTTACTAAGAAATCAAATCACGGTTGCGTGCTGCTCCGTGGTGCGTCTTTTCAGTTTTTTTGAGAAAACGCTTCGGCCAACGGCCAATCTCGAGGAGTATATACGAATTACGATGTGGAATCGCATATATCCACGTGATTTGGTGACTTTAAGGTCTTATTTAGGGCTTCAACGTGCCCTAAACTCGGGGGTTCTCGAATTCTCTTGTCGAACTTATATCCTTGAGTATATATTGACGCGAAATATATTATTGATTGGCAGTCATGGTGGCTGCTCATCGCCTTCATCGTACCTATATGGGCTCGCATGCAGTTTGCGACTGTGTCGTGTGCCGTGTGTTCCCATAAGGGTGTACGTCTGGCAGTCTACGTCAGTTTCCTTCCGCCGCTTTCTTGGCGATGTGCTCCATGAGCTCGAGCATTTGGTTTCAACTGCCCTCCATTGTACTCTCGGGTCGTACCTTCGGGATGTTGTTGCGGTGGCGTGCTTTCCCCCTGTCCGGGCCTAATGGGTGGCTTTTGGCTTCAGTCATGTTTGGCTTGATGATGCGCCGTCATTTCAGTTTCGTTTGATATAAATACATAACATAGCGTAAAAAGTATTTGTACATTGATGTTTTATCTTCGATCATCTTTTCTTTCAGCTTCCCGTACAGGTAAAAGTAGACAAGTCGTTTATTGTAAGGAAATTACGGATTATAGCTGCCCTGCTGCAATGAATATCATCATTTCCACGGTACAACCGCCCCGACTCCTGAAAATTACATCGATATATTTAGAATGATACCGCTAAACATACCGGAATTTCGCTTTAAACTGGTCATTTTCAGCATATTATTTTATTCATTTGAATTTTCAAATACAGAGTCCCGTGCGAGTTACTAGCGGACTAGCTGCGCACCCGTACCGTTGACCAGCACAATGGGTGTGACACAGCAGCCGAGTTGCAACAGTTTCCGACGATGAACATCACCTGCTCTACGCCCGTGCTCTGAAATTAAAGCCACAAGCCCGGATGGCGAGGAAGATCCACACCTCAAGGTTGCGGAGGGTTGTGGATTCTGTGCTGTCATGGCCGAGCGGAAAGACGTGTGTCGCTTCGCTCCTGTTCGCCGCGCTGCTACTGCCGTGGTTCAAAGTTAAGTACGTGGGCGCTGTGGTCCCGGTCGCCAGCGCGCTGCTGGTACTCGGGAATGTCGTGCCCGCGTTACAATCCGCCGCGTCAAGCCTTGCGACTATGCTGAGCCTGCTGGGGCTCGTCAAGGTGCACAGCCCAACTTCGGACACCCCCTATCTTCAATCTTCGTCGCCCCCCTCTGTTTAAATATTACATTCATACTTTCAGTACATCTAATCATTATATTATTGACCAGGCTTTTTTTTTTGTCCGCCTGGCCTACTCAGGCCGGAGACGTCCTGCGCAGCGTGATCGGAATCTCCAGCCTTGGTCTCAGCGCCGTGCCCCTGGTTGTATTCATGAGCATGTACACACTCGCGGCCTTTATCACGGCTGTGCGCTGGGGGCCGCTCGCATATTTGTCACACAAGCACCTGAGCTATTTCGCCGGTGTTGGAGCGGCGGGTGCAACACTGACCCTACTCTCCGCCAGACCCTTCGTCCTACCAGGTCCCGGCCTACTCCTGGCTACAGCTGCCTCCATGTGGTCGTACACCTGCTCCGCAAAATTAGATGCCAAGCCCAGGAAGCGCGCCAACAAAAAGAACTGAAAGAAACCGTACGCAAATATTGCCAAGTTCGCTACGCCGCCGCCCTAACTCGCATCGCCGAAGGCACCGCTGCTTTGGATCTTCATCTACCAAAACTAGGATGGACAATATTCTGGAAGCTCCCCATATGAAGCTGGCCAGTGCTCACCCGTTGCTGCCTTCGTTGCCGGGATCCTTTCCCGACTAGAATATTTTCATTTATTCTCTATTTGTACAAATTTATAAAATTTTGAATTCACAACTGACGATTGTAATTGGAACAAAACGATGAAACGGGTGCGTGGACTGCAGGACTGCTGCAGTTTTCAACCTTCCCACAGCCTCTTCACTCTTTCTCCACTCACCACGTGCTTCGCTTCCCCTTTTTGGAATAGAAGTTGAACTGGGAGAGCAACGGCAGACGGAAAGAAACGTCGCTGACGGAAAGAGGGCATCTCGTCTTTTGATATTGTCTCCGGTGGCGCTCGCCATATTGTATCATAGCTGCCTGTAAGTAAGTCACAAAATATTCTTACAAATAAAATCAGCGGAGGCCACCAAGCCCGAGGAACAGGAAGGCATGCCACAGCATCAGCACTGCTCTCCTGCAAAGCGTCACGGAGATAGCTGCCTGTAAGGAACACCGTTGTTGTGAACATCGTCAACACGAGCCGACTCGAGGCAGTCGTCGTCGAAAAGCGTCAGCGAAATTAACATTTCCTATTTTGAGTTTATTATATTCATTGTTATTTTTCATGGAACTCAGAATTTCATCATAAAGTACTGCACATATGTACCCGTACTGGTAAAATGTAGATTGTAAGTAATCCCCATATAATACCCACGTCTGTGGTCTCCATTGCATGTGAGCCTGCCCAACAAGTGGAGTGGCGCGGCAGCGAAAGATTTAAGGATATAAGTTTGGCGACGAGCCCAGCGTGATTGCATGGTGCATTAGCTAGTTAGTGCGTAGCGTAAAGCTGCAGGTGCGGGTAGCTACAAACAGCAGAGTTCGATTGATACGCACCATCCGCAAATAGATTGATACATCAGAACAATATTCACAAACACGTACCTATATCCCCCCCCCCCCCCCCCCCCCCCCCCCTTAAAAACAAAATCACAAATTCACTGAGCCATCTATCAAATTGATACCCGTAGATGCACGCCAAGCAATGAAACCAACAATTTCGCATCTCTTTGATTTTTTCCAGAAATTCAAGAACGCATTCAATGCTCGGGAATATTGCAACCCATCGGAATGCACTTCCACAGTGATCTGCAAAATACACTAGCAAAGCAGTTTTTTTAAAGATATGCAATTGTGCTTCTCGACTTTGCCATTCGTCTGCCACACGCCTAGTTATCCCAACGCACGCTCGAACTCATTTGACTTGATACTTTCCCACCACCGCGTGGGACTTCATTCGCGTGTTCTCTGCAAAATTTACGAGCCGTGAAGCCTTTCCGGTTGCCATGTCATTGATTTCGTGACTACCTTGATGTCACTGTTTACCTAGTTCTCCTTCGTTTTTCTTTTGTCCGGGAATTGATAGTTCTACATATAGCAATTCATCGAGTTTTTACATAGTTATTATGAAACGATTCAAAAGCACGTCTTTTGGTCCCCACTGCCTCCGAAGAAGCAACCAAGCTACACAATCGCGACTCCATATTTTTGGCTCTCTAGCACGATTAGCCGTGTGAAGTTCGTCGCATCTCCGAAAATGTACACATCCCCCGCCTTCGTCCGCCTAGCCCACTGCATGACCGTATATAATAGCGGCAACTTAAATGAAATTTGCTTCCACCTCCAATTTACTTGGTAGCCTTAATTGGACTCCGAGCGCAAAAGTTTGCGTTTTGTAGGTCTCCCAACTTGTTCGCGTTCGACCGCCTTGCTTGTACTCATGTCAAGTATGACCGCAAATGCCACAACACTGACCACATGAATACCCTCATGACCTCATGCATGCGGCGCCCGCCGGCGGCGCAGCGGCGGCGGCCCCGGAGGGGGGTGCGCTCGCAGGCCCGTCGGCATCCCCTCACCTCCCCGTGGTGGGCGCTGGAAACCCCGTAGCCGTGCCAGGCCTGGCACGGTAGGGGGCTAAGAGGGCCGACAGCTCGATCCGTGGGATCAGCAGCTGTCGGGAAAGCCATGTACAGAGGGCTTTTGAAAAACTAATTTCTGTGCACTACCGGCCCCAAGATCTCCCGCTCGGCCCGTCCGATATGTTTCTTCACCTACATATACTCCTAGATACAGGCTTACTTTTAGGAGTGGGGCCTGTACTACGGCGGCGTTTGATGGCGAGGAGGGTACGGCCGGATCAGCGGTGGGAGGCGGGTGTTGGAGCTGGTGATGGCCAGCCGGGAAGCAGCGCCAGGAAAGGGCGCTCGCTAGCTGTCGACCAGCCCTGTGCCGGTCGAACCTTCCAGAGGGGTGAGGCAAGACAGGATACAGGACGGTGGCTAGTCGCAGACGGAGGAGCGGCTACAGGAGGCGGCGGCTATCCTCAGGATCAGCCGCCGCCGGAAAGCCCTGTACGGAGGGCTTTTTTGGATACTAAAAATAATGTCCGTACCCGGCGTCGAGCTAGTTGGGGAGCAGCACCAGGGTAGGGCGCTCACTAGCGCGTCGCTACGTCGACCAGCGTCATCTCCCGGGGGGAGGAGTCAGCTGGGACGGCAAGGAGGACAGTCGCGATGGGAGGAGCGGCACGATCTGGCAGCGACAACCCTTTGGGTCGGCGCCGCCGGAAAACCCGGCACGGAGGGTTTTGTCTAATTCCGGGCGCCCGCGACCCGCCGGATCCGGCTACGGTGACCTGCCCCCCCCCCCTCTTCGACACCCACTACCCCGACAGACCTACACACTCCTAGGAGTCCTTGAGCGTGGGCCCGGGTGAGCGCGGAGGCCCCCGCTCAAGAATAGGCTGCTCGGTGGACGCGCGATCAGAGGGGGGAGGGTACGGCCACAGGCCGGAAAACCGACACGTACCCGGGTACCAGACAGAGAAAAAACCGGGGAAATGAGCGGGGAAAATTCAGGCGCGGAGGCAGGAGCGCTAGTTTTTTCTATGTCTGTGTGTCTAGGTCCCCCCCACCTGTCCTCGAGGTGATGGGGGACCTCGACACGGAGGACCGCCGCGTCGGTGGACGCGGCAAGACCTTGGGGCGGGGTTTACGGGATGGAGCGGCGGGATCGACGAGCGACCGCGCGAGGAGGGGTTTTTTGCCAGCCTTTCCCCTCCTACCTTCGGCAAGACCGAAGTCACGCGGGAGCTAGATTAGGCTGGCCCGTCGTCCCTCCCGAACGCCGACCGGCCTAGGCCGGTCGACACCCCGGTTCGGCGGGAGCGGGCCGTGCATCGTGAAGGTCGAGCAGCAGTTTAGTTTTGCATTTCTAGACAAGTGGATTTATTTTTAGATCTTTTTTTCTTGATTACAAAATTATTACGCTGTTACTGCTTAGGCGGGGGGACTGTGGCAATTACTGCGGTTGCTTACAGTTTTTTTAACTCCCGAGGAACGTCGGCACACATTGCAGATAGGTGTGTCGATAGGTGTACCTGGTCGAAGAGACCCGGGCTAAACTCGCTTATAAGTCCTGTATGGCTTGGTAGAGAGGCCCGAGAGACAGCAGTCGGTCCAGTTTGCCGGCACATGTTGTAAACAATTTCCAATTTCCAATTTCTCATGCATGCAAAAAATCCGGTTATGAAAGTCTCACTTTATCGTCTCGCGCTAAACCCTAAACCCTAGGGCGCAGTGTATTTTTTGTATCATCAGCGTGATGGCCGGGGCTCATTGATGTTATTATGTTGCGCCCTAGAAAATTTACTGTTTTATCATCGTAAAACAGATTACGCTCCACTGGGGTCATAATAAGTCCCTAAAAATCCTTATTAAGAATTATGTTAAAAGGTTGCTCTTGACTGTGGTCATGATAAATCCCTAAAAATCTCATCTTTCGCGGATGATGGCTAAGTTCATCTAAGAACCGGCCTTAAACTATGTGTAGGTAAGAGACAAGCAGGGAGGGAAACCCTAACTACCCGGCACTTACCTGTAGCCCTAACCCCTCACGCTACCCCCAGGTCACTAGATCCCTAAAAATCCTAAAAATATTATGTAAAAAATTCCCTAAAATGCGTAATAAGTACCAAACACATTTCATTATTCATTTTGATTACATGAAGCACTATAGGAACTAACACCTTTTATCCCGAAGCCCTATTTCACAGGTTACGGACCTATTGTGAGCTCTGCATGACGATATGTTTTGCTTTGTTCATCTTGCTGAAATTATTTTGGAGGGTCATCATCGGTGCAGAAATGCAAATGCGGTCATTGGGTCGTCAGAATTACGGATCGATGAGTTTTACATTTCGCAGCTATAAAATCCAGCCTCACCCCTGCCTGGGGTCATCGTCGACACACAAATAACGCGGCGCTATGTTCATTCAATCCACAACATTGATGAGACTGGGCTTATTCTTTACTGCCTCATCTCCTCCCCTTTCTTTGCAGGCGGATTCCACTCGTAGTTTTTGTGATAAATTATGACAGTGGGCTGTTGAATACGGAGAAAATAGTGACGAATAAACAAGACACCAAAGTACGCGGCAAACGTGGGGGTACCAAGCACAAGGCTTTGCATAAATGATATTATGAGCGATCCATTGATCATCCCTTTTAAGGACATGTAAGGGTTACATATGATATCATGCCGCAAACAAAATGTTTTTGGAGGATTTGTAACGAATTCGATGATGCACGGCCCCTCAAGTGTCGCAATGAATTGTAAACATTACAGTCCGCAGGGGCAGCAGCACACAGGGGTTTTGCCTTTCCGCTCGGTACTAGCGAGTCACACGGGCTGCGCACTCGGCCAAGCGCGACCCTGGCGCCGGGGTGCCGCAGCCCAGAGCTCTAGAATAAACCTACGTGATACGTGCTGCTTGTGATCCAACAGTCGTTGCGTTCTCCAAACCCGGCTGGAGCTCGCATCCCCTCTCCGTCGGAAATTCCGACAAAGCGAAGGAAAACTGCTACGGAGACACGGCGAGCGCGGAAAAGAGGGAGAGGGAGGGGAGGGGGGAGGGGGTTGGTTGCTGAGGTGTGCCTACGGTCGAGGCTCCTACACATTGCGCACCTGCACCTCGTCCTTATCGGGCATAGGGAAGGTGGGCCTGCTAGCGGACCAGGGTGTCGTGAAATTGGACAGGGCGCGGAATTCGTCGTATGCCTCCGTGTCGTACATCATCCAGGTGTAGTACTGGCTCGACGCGTCTTCGTTACCGGCCAGGTCCACAGCCTTCACCTCGAGCGTGTTGACGCCGGGAGCAGAAGACACGGTAACGCGGCACCAGCGGTCCAGGTTACAGTCCGCCTCGGTCCACGCGGCTGAGGGCGAAGAGCGATACTTATACGAGCAGTACGAATAGTCCCCGGACTCCTCGCACGCAAAGGTGAGCGTCACCACGGGCGAGGTGCCAGAAAAGGCGGGGCCGTTGACTACGTGAGTGTCGGGCGGTCCCATGTCGATCATCCAGTCGTATGAAACGTCCGTGCCCCTGTGGCCGGCCTTGTCGGTGGCGTAAATCACCAGCATGTACTTCCCCTCGCCCAGCGTCCGCGCGTCCACGAGGTCAGACAGGTCGAGCTCCCACACCGCCACGTTCTCATTGGTGGGGTCTGCGGTGACGAGCATCTTAGCCGAGGCGCCCGTGACGGCCTGAGCGGAGGTCGCGGGTCCCGCGAGCGGCGTGCTAGCACCCATCTGCACCACGCGCCACGATAGCCCGTCGTATTTCCAGTTGGCGTCCACAACGGTACCGGCAACCTTGGTGGGCATACGCGCGAGGTTGTTGATACGCTTGAGCTCACTGTTGATAGTGGTGACGGGGCGGGTGAGGTCGGTGGAGAGCATCACGCAGGACGGGGTCGCGTCGTATGTACCCCCCAGAGTACGGCCCTTCGCCATAACGTAGTACTTCCCTTCCCCGATGTTGCGCACCGTAAACTCCGGAATGTGCTCGCCCTTGGTGAAGGAGGTGCTGGTCGGGGAGTCGCCAAAGATGTAGTCGTACTTGAACCTGATCGAGGAGCCGTCCGTCTTCGCACCGATATCAAAGGTGATCGAGTCCGACACGTAGGCTGAGCTGATGTCCTGACAGCTGTGGCAGCCCATGCTCGGGCTCCAGTCGCAGATCGCACACTTGTCGCAGTTGAGCAGCGTATCGAGCTCCTCGACAGTAAAGGTCTCGGTCGCGGGGGTGCCTTCGTTGCCAACGTAATCCACACCCTTCACGCTCACGCTGTGCGTGCCCACACTGAAGGTACCCTTGTTAAACTGATGAGTGAAGGGGGGCATGGAGAGCGTGGTGAAGCCGTGGGCGGTGCCGGCCGAGGACTCGACAAACCCGTCCATCATGAAAGCGTTGTTATCGATGGAGTACTTGGAGTAGGTGGGTACAGTCATCGTGGTGGTGTTGGAGAAAGCCCACTCGTAGATCGCATCGGTGCGGGACGCCGCGCCGTTCATCGAAACGTACGAACCGTCACGCGCGGTGTTGCGCATCACCCAGGACTTGGTCAACGTGGCGGCGGGCGCGGTGCGGTCCACCGTCCAGCTCACCGACTGGTGACCGGACACCGCGGTCTCCAACCCAGAGTCGTCCTTTGCAAAAATGGTGAGCGTGTGGTCGCCGTCGATGAGGTCACTGTAGCTCACCTTGGTGTCGGTGGTGAGGTCGAAGGCGGTCTGGGTGTACGTCGCGGCTACGTTGTTGCTCGTAAGCTTCGTACCAAAAGAGCACCCGGAGGCGTAACCGCCGGTGGTGTAGGGAGCCACGTAAAAAGAGTACATGGTGGGCATCTCCGTGTTTCCAGCTAGATCAGTGGCACGAACCATGAGCACGTGAGTGCCTGCAGCGAGCTGGTTCGTCGTGATGAAACGGTTACCTGACGCCATGCCCCTGTATCGGTCATCACCGGTAGTCCCCGCTTCGGAGTAGTACCAGTGTCCGTAACTCACGTTCTGATACTGCGTGCCCCAGGCGCCGTCGCAAGACGCCCACCCGCCCGAGTCTATCTTGCACTCGTACTCGATACGCTCCAGCTCCGCATAAAACGTTTTCCCGTTCATCTCGCTGTGCGTGTTGGGGCTGGCGACGGGGGAGCCGCCGTAGGGGTCGTAAGTGGTATCAACACCCACGGAGCCGTGGTAGTCCTTCACGGACAGCTTGAAGTCAAACAGGCGCGGCGGGACCTGCGAAACAAGGGGAAAGGGGGCGCACTCCGTCAGGGGGTCGGGTGGAAAGGAGTCGCAGCTGGAGTCGCCCTTACACTCTCCGAACTTTATAACAGGGAATGATGCACAACAAGTGGCTAATAATCTCAATAAACATTGTCACCTAGTTTCTCAACTATTCTGTTCCTCTTCAAACAGCACAACACAGCACCCTGCTCTTCTTTTATTAGGCCGCCCAGAATTCTGACCCAATGAGTAATGTGGAAACGCCGTATAAGGTCAGACAGAGTAGAAATCCATTTTGCATTAAAGAAGGAAAGAAGGGGTAATGTCAAACAGCAGAACAATAAATAACACCTAAAACAAACCACCACGCCAGGAACACAACACCGCCCCTGACCTCCTCGCCGCGTGTAGCAGAAGAAGCAAGCCCCCCGTTTCGGCGCAATGCCTCGAGTGCGAGGACAAACATTCGGAAGTGATGCGAGGGGGAAAATCACAAGCAAATCAATAATAATGCAATGTGTCTCTCATTTTCTTTCTGATCACTTTAAAACCATAATACTTATAATTATCGAGACAGCATTTTCTTCCAGAAGAACGAGATGCTGTCTCCCCTCCCACTTCACAGATAGCCCCGTTACTTCACTAAGAGAGGCACGTGGGTGGAAACGGACAGAGAATATAGCAGGTGTGGCTTCGTGAGGAAAAATAATGTGTGTTGGGGGCAGTGGGAGAGTGCTTACCGTGTTGGTAGGGTTGGTGCCGCTGGTTTTCTTGTACCGCAGACGGTGATCGAAAGCGGCGGGGTCATAGCTGGGTCGGATTCCGGTTGAGCCGGTGAGGGAGGAGTCGAGGGGGGCGACGTAGGGCGTGATGGTGCTCTCGGGCGCAACGTTGTCGATCTTGAAGAGTTTGTCCGCGGTTACAAAAACGCTGGGGTTGTCCTCGGTACAGAAGGCTGAAAAGTGGTAGTAGCCGTCAGGGAGGTTGATAAAAGGGGCGTCAGAGGGGCCAGTCACGACGATAGAGTTTGTCGTGGAGGCGAGCGGCGGGACGTCGCTGTTTTGGTCCCAGCAGCGGTACCAGTGCGCGCCCCATGGCTCCAGCTTGGAATCACTGAGCGCCCCGCCGGAGGCCGAGACGCCAGTAGTGGATGCGGTCAAGGGGTTGTGACCTTGCAGGGGGTCATCAAAGCCGTTCATATTGGCACGAAGACGGCAGAAACAGAACCCGTCGTCACCGCTCCCACCCCAGGTGGCCTCCAGTTTGAAGGAGACGCTGCGTGACTTTCCGAAAAAAGAGTCGACGTAGGTGTAACTAGGTCCAGTACGGTCGGGGTCGCACTGAGTGCCGGCCACACTGCACGGATGCTTTGTGAAGGACCCGGTTTCAAAGGTGATGTCCAAATTTGTCAGCGAGAGGACGGGGGGCACCACGCACGCTAGCAGGAGCAGGGCGGCTAGCATGCCGCGGGTGGAGGGGGCAGTCATAGCGGGGACGCGAATCTGCAGCTGTATATTAATAGAATATGCCGCGCCGCCCCGCATGCGTGTGCTTCTTCCGTCCGTCCGTCCGTCCGTCCGGCCGCGCGGCTCCTGCTTTCCGGGAACAAACCCGGGTGAAACCGTGCGTGATTTGAAGCTGTCAAAAATACCTGTCGATTTCACTAGCGCTGCTCTGCCCGCCAAGGGCCCTGGAACGTGGAGGGGTTGCGTTGCGCTGGGCCTCGTGCTTGAGGAAGCGTGTGCCTGTGGTTGAGTGGCGGCATGCCGGACGCGTCCCACACACCACCAGCACGCCACCACCTTCGCTGCTGATGAAACCCATTCATTACTAAAAAAACGATTTCTTACAAATAAAGTAGTGAACCGCATTCATTACTCATATCAAGTACGTATATACTACATACCCGTAGTCAGCGGATGCTGATGCTTTGTACTCAAACTAAGGATTACAACGTATATAAGCAATTTACCCTAGGGCACGTTTTGCCAAAAATGTCAGCTTGCTTATAATTTTGCCAAAAGACACCCACAGACAGGGCCTGGGGGTCGATTAGCGCAGGATTATAGGGATGGATGGGTGGGTTCGCGCGAAGCCTAGATTGGCTGAGCGCGAAAGCAGAGAGTGCCTAGGCTCGTGGCTAGCTACGGCTTGTAAGGCACGGGCTAGCTAGAGCTGACCGTTGGGGAAGTCGTTGGTCGTTGGCTGCGTCTAACTGCTCGGGCAAGGTGGTTGCCCTGCATGTGAGACGCGCCGATATTAACGGTAACAGTAACCGCTAGAGTTACTGTCCCGTACACATGATATTGGATATACAAACCTCTAGATTCAAATCAATCTGACCATTTACCCGAGGGCACGTTTAGCCAGTAACCTAAAGCCAAAGGCTTGCACAGCCACAATTAGTGTTGCGGGGGGGACGGAGTGAGCCAGCCGAAGAACCGCCAAGCAGCAGGTGATGGGGTCATGGTTGGGTCAATATATTTGCCTTCGGTCACCGAGCTGTTCTTGGCCCAGCCACCCATAAATTTGATTACGGGGAGGGGCGCGCCGATGCAGCTGGCAGCGGACGCCGCGCCTTTCCGTAGGATGTGCGACGTCCATTTGAAACCGGTGGGCGTGGATGAGTTGACGGTGCGGAGGGCGAGGACGAGCCAAGCGGAGATGGTGGACGCGGCACCCCAATCGGCGGAAAGTTCGGAAGCTGAGAAGCTCCAAAAAGCGAGCGGGGGTGGCTTGTTGTAGAATTTGTTGCAGAATGCCGCGCGGTGCTCCGTGTAGTAGTCGAGCAGGTCCGCGAGGACGGGGTTGGCGGCTATAGGGATAGCGATGACAGGTTTGTCGCCCGCGTCGCGGCGCTGGTCTCCTTTAGATTTGCGCACGAAGAGACAGATTTGTTGAGAAGGCCTGTCGACAATTAGGTCGCCGGTCTGGCAGCGGGCGCCAGTTTCGGCGCGGCAGAAAAATATGTAATTGACGCACACCGCTAAACAGGCTCTGAAACGCTGCATTTGAGGGAAGGGTAGCAGGGGTCTACGCGAAGGTACCGTGTAGGGCTTTGGCGGCGTGTAGGATGTCCAGGGCGACTTGTGCGGGTAGCGGGAGGCGAGCGGCGGTGGGAAGTAGGCGGTGTTGAAGCATTTCGAGGCCACGGCGGGCGTCCGCCAGGAGCTTGCCCACGGCAATAGGTTGGCGCTGGTGGTCGCGGAAGAACTTGTTAGCCGCGGAGAAGTAGGGTTGAAGCGAGCCGGCAGCGACCGTTCCTAGGAGGGCTAGCCAGGCCGTGTAGCGTACCATCGTGGCTGGCGTGGCCTGTAGCGGGGCGATATTTTCCTCTGTACAAAAAATAAAAAACTGTCTGATTGCGCTCTGGTAGCTCGCGTACGTAGAGGGCGCTAGCGAGTTGCTGATTAGGGTGACCGCCGTAACCCCGAGCTTATCCGATCCTAGGAGGTCTTGAAAAGTTTCAGCTATATCAGATGACCAGGGCGCCGGTGCTGCTTCACGGCGTAAGCCGTAGCGCGGCGGTCATGTACGCAGAGGGGTGACGTGCTGTACATGCGTATTTAATCGGTCTGGGCGTAACGCCCGGCCAATCGCGCCGCGGCGAACGTAGAGCCAAGAGGGGGTGATAGCCGAAAGGCCACGATGCTCCACGCGGGAGGTCCGACCCCTTCGCGCTTGCCTAATCTGCCGGGAAAGAACAGGTCGTGGGACGCTGGGAAGTGCACGGTCTCGGTGGCCAAGCGGGCGAACGCGTGGTACCATGTTTTGTTTCGCCAGTAGGGGGCGATGACAGTCGCCGCGGCTTGAGCTTGCTCTAGTTTTGCGGCGAGCGCTGGGAGGGCAGACCACGGGGGGTTGCAGTAGTTGTTCTCGCGTCTCCACGCCGCGTCGGGGAGGTACAGGCAGTCGATGTCCTCGCACAGGGGGTCGCGCCAGCGGGCGTTGAAGCGTGGCAGTTGCGCGTTGAGCATAGACGCGAAACGGTCGATCGTATGTGGGCCCCACCGGCCCTGAAGGTGGTCGAAGAGTCGTGGGTTTAGCTGCCAGTCCTCGGAGTCCATCTCGCGGCTGAGCGTGTCGGCCCAGACGTTGGCGGCCGACCGGATGTAGCGTGGGCGGATGTGGATGTCGTTGGTGTCGAGTAGGAACCACAAGCGCCGGAGCTCGGTCATCATGACGGGCGACCGGGACGTTAACTTGGTTAGGGTGGCGACCACGGCGGTGTTGTCCTCGTGGAGGAGGACTTGTCGTCCTCGGAGTTGTGGGAGAAACGATTCGACCGCGTGTCGAACTGCGCGAAGCTCCTTCCACGTAATGTGTTGGAGGCGGTCGGGTGTGCTCCAAAAACCGCGGGCTTGGTAATTGGCGTCCTCGTTTAGGACGGCCCCCCATCCGTAGTCGCTCGAGTTGGCGTGCAAATAGGCGGTCTCGATGGGCTTGTAGATCGACCGGCCGTTGTGTTGGGTGGGCACCGTACGCCACCACTTGAGGTCGCGTCGAAGTTGGTGGGTGAGGCGCACGCGTCCCCCCCAACCGGTTCGAGTAGCCAAGACGTTGTGGAGCTCGCGCAAAAAGAATCGCGCGCCACCTACTTCGCTGCTGAAACCCATTCATTACTAAAAAGCAATTTCTTACAAGAAAAAGCAGTGAAACCCATTCATTATTCATATCAAGTACATGTATACTATACACCCGTACCGTAGGTAGTCAGCGGATGCTGCTTCTTTGTACTCAAACTAAGGATTACAGCGCGTATATAAGCAAGAAAACATTCAGAGCGTTTGTATGGTACGTTACGTACGTGACTCAGGAATGCGAGTACGTACGTGACTCAGGAATGCGAGTGCTCAGGAATGCGAGTAGCAGTACCGTGTTTACCTATACGGGTACATGTACTTTTTTTAATTATTGCGCCCCAGTGATATATTTGACTAGCAGGTAACCCCGCTTCTGGCACACAGGCGGAACTTGAGAATCCGCCAGCGGTAGGGTTGTTGATGAAATTATTGTAATGCCTATTTACAAGAAATATGCAATGATGTGGGCGCATCACTTTAGCATGAAGCCAAACATCATGATTCAATGATTAGTCAAGCTCAAAGCTACCCAGCACTATAACCGGATGGGAGGTAGTTGGAAAGCACCTAACTGCAGCGGCGCATCAACCCTTGGCAGTATCCCCAAGGTGCGACCCGATACTCCGATAGTAGTACTACGAGTGGTATTCGATACATGTTGGAATACGAACTCACGGCGCAAATGGCCACGACGAAGTCATAAAGCGGCATTGGAACTAATCGTTGTAAAGTCTCGAACATGCACCGCCTGCATGCGAGCTTAATGCTCACGACATGATAGCCGATACCTAAGTTGCATTGTTTAAGCAACCGATAAGATTGCGAAGCGGCCCAAGAGATCGCAATACCATTAATAAGGAGGCGCCCGCCGACGGCGCAACGGCGGCGGCCCCGGAGGGGGTGCGCTAGCATGCCCGTCGGCATCCCCTTACCTCCCCGTGGTGGGCGATGGAAACCTCGTAGCCGTGCCGGGCTTGGCACGGCATGGGCCTAAAAGAGCCGACAGTGCGATCCGCGCGATTCGCAGATGTCGGGAAAGGCCATGTACATATGGCTTTTTGATTTTTTTATTTATTTATGTACGCTACCAGCGCCAAGATCTCCCGCTCGGCCCGTCCGATATGTTTTTTGAAGACTAAGATACCGTCCCATTTGGGGGGGGTGGGGCATGTATCTTCGGGAGTGTGTGATATGTAGCATGCACGGTGAATGGCGCGTCCGAGCTGACCTGCGGACAAATCAAGCATGCCCCGAAAATGAGCCGTAACTTGAGAGTCTCGAAATTTTCCAAGTAGGCTTGCGTTTACGTAACCTTATGT
>JAPMLY010003314.1:0-21419 GCA_026401115.1 Tetraselmis chui | reverse complement strand
CACGACTGCGGACATGCACCGCTGCGGCCATCGCTAGAGCCAAAGACGATCAACCCGTCATTGATCATGCCTGATCATTGACTGCGCCATCGGGACCAATGTCCCCAACTGCGGCGCCCGACCTCTCTCCCCCCCTCAGCTCCCACTCCCCACCCTTCCCCAATCACCTACAACTCCCCTCCCCCTCCCCCCTTCCCCTCCTCCCTTCCCACCTCCCTTCCACCCTCCTCATGTCGACCGCCCCCCCCCCGACGACCCTCCCAACCCCTCCGCCTCCCTCCCATCCCCCATCCTCCCAAACCACACATCCCAACCACTTCACCTCATTACCCTCAACACCCGCGGCCTCCACACCTCCATTATGGACGTTGAACACCTCACTACCTCGTACCACCCTGACGTCCTCATCCTCACCGAGACCAACCACGCCACCCACAAATTCCGTTGGCGTATCGCCCTCCCCCACTACCTCCTCAAGAGCTCTCGACCATACTACTCACATGTGCCCCTACCCAACGCATGCGTTCTCTTCGCGGTCCGCAGAGCCTCGTTCCTGCCTGCCACTGTTCTAACCCCACCCCCACCACCTCATCCCCCACATCGCCGGCCTAACCCTCGTCCCTCATTCAGGCATCCCCTACCTCCTCTTCGGAGCATACATGCCCCAGCTCCACACCCCCCAGCAGAATCACTTATACGCTGAAGTTGCAGCGTGGGGCCTCCACCTTGCTGACGACCACCCACACGAACCACCGCATCCTTTGGGGAGGGAACTTCCAGTCGACCACCACAAGAGGTACCGGTAACCCCGCCTTCACCTCACTACTCGAATCCCACCTCCATCCCCTCCACCCCCCCATCCCTACCTTGCCCCGCAGCGGAGGCTGCCTCGACCACTGGCTCACCGCGCCCCCATCTCCTCTCGTCCTTGCACCGTCCTCTTGCTCGGTCTTCCCCTCCCCCTCACACTTCACTGACCACTCTGCAATCCACCTCGTAATTTCTGCCCCCTTCTCTCTCATATTGAAATTGAAATTGTTTACAACATGTGCCGGCAAACTGGACCGACTGCTATCTCTCGGGCCACTCTACTCCGCCATACAAGACTTATTAGCATGTTGGGCCCGGGTCTCTTCGACCAGGTACATCTATCGACACACCTAGCTCCACTGTGTGTCGACGTTCCTCGGGAGTTACAAAAATGTAAGCAGCCGCAATAATTGCCCCAGTCCCCCCGCCTAAGCAGTAACAACGTAATAATTTTATAGTCAAGAAAAAGAGATATAAAAATAAATCCACCTATCGAGAAATGCAAAACTAAACTGCTGCTCGACCTTCACGATCCACGGCCCGCTCCCACCGAACCGGGGTGCCGACCGGCCTAGGCCGGTCGGCGTTCGGGAGGGACGACGGGCGAGCCTAATCTAGCTCCCGCGTGACTTCGGTCTTGCCGAAGGTAGGAGGGGAAAGGCTGGCAAAAAACCCCTCCTCGCGCTGTCGCTCGTCGATTCCGCCGCTCCATCCAGTAAAGCCCGCCCCAAGGTCTTGCCGCGTCCACCGACGCGGCGGTCCTCCTTGTCGAGGTCCCCCGTCACCTCGAGGACATGTGGAACCGATACACACGGACATAGAAAAAATGGGCGCTCCTGCCTCCGCGCCTGAGTTTTCCCCGCTCATTTCCTCGGTTTTTTTCTTTGTCTAGTACCCGGGTACCTGTCGGTTATACCGGTATGTGGCCGTACCCTCCCCCCTTTGATCGCGCGTCCACCGAGCAGCCTTTGCTTGAGCGGGGGCCTCCGCGCTCACCCGGGCCCACGCTCAAGGAATCCTAGGATTATGAAGGTCTGTCGGGGCAGTGGGTGTCGAAGAGGGGGGGGGGGGGGGGGCAGGTCACCGTAGCCGGATCCGGCGGGCCGCGGGCGCCTATAAAATTATACAAAACCCTCCGTGCCGGGTTTTCCGGCGGCGCCGACCCAAAGGGTCGTCGCCGCCAGATCGTGTCGCTCATCCCGTCGCGACCGTCCTCCTTGCCGCCCAATTTAACTCCTCCCCCCGAGAGATGAAGCTTGTCGACTTAGCGGCTCGCAAGTGAGCGCCCTACCATGGTGCTGCCCTACCCAACTAGCTCGACGCCGGGTACGGACATTATTTTAATTTCCGAAAAAGCCCTCCGTACTTGGCTTCCGGCGGCGGCTGATCCTGAGGATCGCCGCCGCCTCACATAGCCGCTCCTCCGTCTGCGACTGACCACCGGCATGTGCCTTGTCTTGCCTCACCCCTCGGGAAGGTTCGACTGGCACATGGCTAGTCGACGGCTAGCGAGCGCCCTTTCCAGGCGCTGCTTCCCGGCTGGCCACCACTAGCTCCAACACCCTCCACCCACCGCTGATCCGGCCGTACCCTCCTCACCATCAAACGCCGTCGTAGTACATGCCACACCCCTCAATGTTAGACTGTATTCATGAGTATCTGTATGTGAAAAAACACATCGGACGGGCCGAGCGGGAGATCTTGATGCCGGTATCGCACAGAAATTATTTTTTCAAAAGCCCTTTGTACATGGCTTTCCCGACAGCTGCTGATCCTGCGGATCGAGCTGTCGGCCCTCTTAGCCCCTTACCGTGCCAAGCTTGGCATGGCTACGGGGTTTCCAGCGCCCACCACGGGGAGGTGAGGGGATGCCGACGGGCTTGCAAGCGCAACCCCCTCCAGGGCCGCCGCCGCTGCACCGCCGGCGGGCGCCTTCTCTCTCATAGCCCATCCCCCCCACCCCATACCCGCCCCCACACACACCACACCACACGCAAGCTCAACTTTAAACTCCCCCTCACACCCGACCACATACAAACATATCAAACCAGCACACCCGACCTAATCAACCAAACGGCCAGCCTCCACGCAGCATTACTTAACACCCCACATACCTCGGCCTCCCCCGACAACCTTGACACCCTCGCCTCGCACTTCACTACACTCCTCTTTCACCACATGGACCGCGCTGCCACAGTATGGCCCCTCCTCCCCGCCAAAAAAAACCCCGCCCACCCCAAGCGTCCCTCGACCCTACTTGGCTTGCTAAAAAACACGCAAACACATTCTTAAACTCCGCAGATGTAGTACGAATAGCGGCCCCCTCCCCCTCGCCCAAGCCTTCTTAAAATCGACCGAATATCTCAACCATGACGCCATCAAACGACAGTGCCAAGCACGCATACGCCACCTACTCCGTGCTACCACCACAGACAAATTGAGGAAAATAAAAACTCGCGCCAATACGGCCTATACGACACCTGCCCTAAATCCTCCCACCGCCTATTGAAAATTAAAAGCGGCCTCCTCCCCCCCCCCCACCCAGCGCGACCTCGACCCTCCAGCGCATTACCAAACCCGATTAAACTACCGCAACCTCTCCCTCCGCCGTCCTAGAGGCGGTACACTCTCACTTCGCCACCGAACTCAGCCGCGCCACCCCACACGACCTGCCCATCCCCCCGTGGGAACTCCGAGACAACCCCGACAACTTTACCATAGAAACCCGCGGAGACCCCTCTCTCACCCTCGCCGACATGATAACCCACGACACGTTCGATAGAATACTTAACTCACTAGGCAAAGGCAAAGCCCCCGGCCCCGACGGTGTCCCCAACGAAGTAATCAAATTCTTGCCACCGGAAACCCGCTCCGCCCTCTTCTCTCTCCTCTCCCTCCTCGCCCACAAGTCCTACACCCCTCTTGAATGGTGCCACAGGACAATATGCCTGCTACATAAAAAAGGTGACCCCACCCTCCTCGACAACTACCGCCCTATCGCCCTCATGAATAGCCTCCTTAAGCTATGGACCGCACTAATCAAAGATGCAGGCTCGAAATATGCCGAAACCCACGGCATTCTCAGCGACCAACAAGACGGATTCCAACAACACCACAGCATCCACGACGCACTATCATCCATCATCATGGCGATGGAGGATGCCAAACTCCACAACAAAGACATCTACGTCATGTACGCGGACTTCAAAGGCGCGTTCAATGCTGCGGACCACCGCATCATGTTCAAACACATGCGTCAACTCGGTATGCCCTCCACCTTTGTCGACACATGCGGACACCTCTACGGGGTCTCATCCACTGACTACATTACCCCATAGGGCCCCACCCCCTCCATCGACATAAATCGAGGGACCTTACAGAGAGACACCCTCTCCCCATTTCTATTCACCCTCTTCCTCGAACCCTTTCTCCGTTGGCTCACGGTGGGCGGCCGGGGCTATCGCCCAGGTCCCCTTGCCACTAACGTCGACCCAACAGAGCCCACGGCCACATACCCAGGACATGGCTTCGCCAACGACCTCAGCCTAGCCACGGGCTCGACCCCCAACATGACCATCCATCTCCGGAAACTCTCCCTCTTCGGCGCCTGCACACGCATGACAGTCAACATCCGAGAATGCGGCATCACCGGCGCCCTTTGGCGCTCAGGTAACGCCCTCTCCCTTGCCAACATTGCCCTCCTCGCATCCCGCCTCCAAACTCAATTCATCACCATCAACTCCATCCCGGCCCCCATCCCCTCCATAGGCCCCACGGACACATACCGCGTCCTAGGGGTCGATCTTAGTACCTCCCTCACCTTCACCAAGCACTGGAACGAACTAACACGTACTACCACATCCCTCATCGCCGCCCTCTCCGCCTCCCCACTAACTCAGTCCCGTAGAGTCAGGGTCATCCGTGGACTCCTTATCGGCAAACACTTCACCCTTCAGCTCGGCCTCTTCACCGACTCCCAACTCGACACCCTTGAAGGCCAAGTCAGCCGCGCACTTCGCTCCGCCGTCTCCTCGGTACGTAACCTCCCCCGCACCGCCCTCCATCGCCCTACCACATACCTAGCATACGGCCTCCCCTCCCTCAAAGCCCACGCCGCACAGCTCACTGTTTTCCACCTACATGAAATCATGAACAACCCAGGATACCGAGGCCACATGGCCCGAGCACTTATCCGCACCATCTCCACCACATACTCCCATCGGTCCACGGAATCCAGCATGACACGCAACTCCACCCCACCCACACTCAAATGCCTAGTGAGAGCTCAACGCGATGCGGGCACCTTGTTCCACAACATCCCTCCACTCTCCCTCACCAACCCCATTGCCTCCACACTCCGCGCCCACTTCACCAGCCAAGACAACACCCTCCTCGCCTCACTCCGAGACAAAACCACACACATCACAGACCCACACACGTATAAACAAGCATACTGTGATTTCTCCCCCCGTAAAACACACGCCTCCCTCCTCCCCCGCCTCACGCCCTTCTGGAAAAATAACATAACCACATGGCCACAAGTCCTCCTCCGCGCCACTTCATCCTCCCTCCTACTCAAATCCTGCAAATACATTTCCAAACTCACGGGGTCCACCACCCCACTTTCAGTCCCATTCGCCTTCTCGCCGCAGTCCATACATATCCCTCCGACACTATACATAACCGCCTGCCCATCACACGCCTCACCCCTGAACAAGCGTTCCCCCCACCACTGTCCACCCTCCTGGATTCCCCTCCCTTCCCCACACCTCCCCCGCTCCCCCCCCACCCTCTCATCCGGCATCCACAACACCCCTACCACACCCCCCCCCCCCCCCCCCCCCACGGCACCCACCCCACACATAGAAATAGAACACCTCACCCCCTCGGACCACCACTACCCCCCCTGCGACGTTACGCGCATCATTTCCAAACACAAGGACACGGAATACGACCAAACACAGTACATGGTAGAATGGGCCCCGGAGCACCTCACGGAATGGGACATACAACTCCAACTCGACGACGGCTTCCGCCTCATCTTCTCCACCCCCACATCGGTATGCCTCCCCACCTCCTCCCCCGCCGACTGCTCCATATGTCACGACCTATTGCACACAGAACCCACCTCCACCTGTTGCACATGCCCGCACTTTGCCGTCCATTCCCAATGCCGCCACGCTCATGGACCCGCCACATGGCAGTGCGAATGGTGTGCTCGCGGCTAACAACACGACCTTATCCGCCTCCACGAGGTCCAATGGGCCCCATGCCTACAACTACACGACACCATCAGTGAGACCCCCTCCGGCCTACCGCCCTCACTGCATTTAACTCTCGATTTGTCCCCTCCACGACACCCATCCTGCCAGAACCCGGACCCCCTCCATGGACGCACCCCCTAATCACATTCAATCACGACCCCATCCACCCGGACCTCGACATGCTCCCTACCGGTAAATTCGCCATCCACACAAACCCATCACTACACGACACCACCATACTATGCACTCCCGACGGCCGCGCGGTCGCAACCCTTAACGGCCCCCGCGTCCGCCGCCTGTTTCAACTCTTTCGCCCCGACCTCTCGCTTCACACGTTCGAAGAGGATGTCTACCACCTCCTCACTCGCCTAGGCTCCCGCTCAGAAATCCACTCACCCTCACGCGCCATCACTAACCGTAATAGATGGGCCACTAGAGAGGACTTACTCACCGCTCTCCGCCACACATTCCACATCCAGACATAACTCTAGTCCGACCCCCTCAATAAATCCCTATACTCTCACACCTACCACTCCCTATACCCTGACGACATAGTCTTCTTTTCTAGCGGCAGCAATGCCCCGCACACATGGCGCGGCACCAACATCACCAACCCAGAATACGACCACGAATGCATGCCCCGCGCCATGGAACACGCAATCACTAGCGCCCACCTCACAGCCTCTCACACACCCTGCGCAGCCATCCTCATACTCCCCCGATGGGATCACACACCATACCGCCACTCCAAATACATCTACTCCCCATACACACACCACCTCTACACCCTTCCCAACGACGCAAGCACCTTCCTACCCCCCGACCAACACACTGGCCATCCCACACCTACCCCATTCGGAACACGATGGATGGTCGACATCTACCTCGTCGCCAACCCCCTAGCCCTCTCCACCCTACCCTCACACACAGCCATGACCGCACTCCACAACACTCTCGAGTCTATCTACGACACTCACCTCCCCAACCCCATCATCACCATCCCACCTCCACACCTCACCGACTCCTACTCACCACACTCCGCAGGCATATACCACCTCCGCCCCAACCCCACTCACTCCCTTACCTACCCCCTCTATGAACGCATGCAACTAACATACCCCCCCCACCAAAGGGATTCTTGCTTGGAACTGGCAGGACTTCGTATACACAGACGGCTCCAAAAAGGGAGGCAACTCTCCCCTCGAGGAAGCCGCCATCCACCCAGCCTCGGACATCCGCATCAAAACTCTGGGGACCTCTACCCTTCCCTCCCACACTATCATTCGCGCTGACTTAGTAGGCATTGACATAGGCCTCCAACTTGGCCATACCCATCTCCTTACACACAGTGCGTGCTCCTTCCGCCTCATACAAGGCTACTTAAACTGCCCATCCGCTTACAAACACAACATCCACCGCGACACACTCCTCTCCATCACACACACCCTCAAAACCCGCTGCGACGCAGGCATCTGCACACACCTCGGAAAAATTAAGGCACACAACCACTCCCTAGGAAACGACCTCGCGGATACTCTAGCTAACCAAGTCGCGGACGGACACCCACCCCACGCAACCTACACCACAGGTTCTGACGTGTCAATAGGCCACTGTACCTGGCCATGCACCCTCATTCCACACACCCTAGGGGATCCCATGCCCAACAAATACACCAATCTCAAAGCTGACGCTCACACCTACAGCACCAAACACACACACACACACACACACACACACACACACACCTCTCGCAAACATCCAAACACGGTGCCCTCCTCGCCCGCGCCGCGGAGGACGGCGCCGACTTCTCCTTCCACCAAAAACACACAACTCTCACCAACATCCATTTCACCCACAAGCAAGAATTCATGTGGGGAGTCCACAACACCCGCCTTCTCACACACAACCCCACCCTGCGCTGCCCCATGTGTGGCCAATTCACTAGCAATGGCCACATGGCCGGTAGCTGCCCCACCATGTATGGCCTAAGACAGGACCGACAGAACAACGCGCTGCACCTCCTACTCTTCCTCTTGGAACGCCACAACGGAGGCCGATGGGAGACCACTACTGCGGACTTCGGTAACAAACCCATCAAATTATTTACATCCCCCACACCCACCGACAGCCCTCTTGACTGTCACCCCCCCCCCCACCCCACTCACATGCCCACCCGCCTTGTTGCTGCTGACGAAGGTCTCTCACCCGACTCCCTAACCTCGTGCCCCGCCACCCCCCCCCCCCCCCCCCCCCGAGATTCTCCCTCCCGCGCTACGACCCCCCGCACACAAAGCCGACTTTATCCGCCTCCTCGAACCTCGATTCGTCGGTCACAAAACGATCGCCGCCGCTACTCGTCCATTAAAACGATTCAGATAGGAGAATGGAAATATTGCACAGAGCACAACCTCTCCCAAACAGCCCAATTGATTCGTGCCAAATACACACCCCTCGCAAATGCCATCCGCGTCCACTGGCCAAGTACCGAGGTCGACATCCTCCCCATCGCCATGAGCCGCACGGGCACGCCGCACTCATCCTGCATTGCAAGTCTCACCTCTCTCCTCACCCTCCGCATTGACCCTCCTGATAGACTCATCTCTAAAGCACGACTCGACACGTCTCGCATACTCGCACAACTCCACACGCACACTGTCCAATGGCTACACCATCTCCTACTTGTATACCGCGTCAAATTCCGCACGACCTCTCGCCGAGCCCCCGCACACCGCACCCTCGCACGCCCCTGATTGCACTCCATCTTCACCCTGCATTGGACCCTCCCCGGGGGGGGAGTAAAACCCCCGAACACCCTTGGAGAGGTTGGATTTAGGTGGTTTTCGGTCTAGCCCTGAGTAGTATGTTTCCTGTATGGCATAGTTGGGAGGCCCCAGAGACAGCAACCGGCGCATACGGTATTTGGTGTAAACCGGCGCATACGGTACATGTTGTAAACAATTTCAATTTCAATTTGCGGCGCCCGCCGGCGGCGCAGCGGCGGCGACCCCGGAGAGGGGTGCGCTCGCAGGTCCGTCGGCACCTGCCTCTACCTCCACGCGGTGGGCGCTGGTAACCCCGTAGCCGTGCGAGGCCTGGCACGGTAGGGGGCTAAACGAGGTACCGACAGCTACGATCCGCGGGATCAGCGGTTGTCGGGAAGCCCGGTACGGAGGGTTTTGGAAAGCATAATATCCGTACACCGGCACAGGGATCTCCCGCTCGGCCCGCAATTGTCGGGAAGGGTATGGACGGATCAACGGTGTGACGAGGGTGTTGGAGCAGGCGGCGGACAGCTGGGAAGCAGCGTTGGGGCACGGCGCTCGCTAGCAATCGCCAGCCCTGCGAGAGTTTTAAGTCTCCCCCGGGGGCGAGGCCTAATGCAACGAAGGACGGAGGAGGGCCGCAGCCGGAAAAGCGGCACGGTCTGACGGCGGCGGTCCCTAGGATCACCCACAGCCGGAAAAGCCGGGAACGGGGGGGGGGTTGTTGGAAAAATTCCCGTACCCACCATCTTTTGAGGACCGGCGACTCGATCCATGTGTTCTACCAACCCCTCCCCTAGTCGGTACACGGCTATCGATAGGCTGCCCAAGGCAATGTGCCTAGGGTTATCGTCACGGCACACTGCTCATAAAGGCGGCCCCCTAACAACGTAAACCACCGTTAGGAAGGTAAGGAAGGCCACAGCGCGATCAGATAGGTGTTGGAAACAGACGGAACAAGGACAGGGGACATGAGAAAATATGGATCGGAGGCATGAGAGCCAGCCGGACATCGTCTGCAACCTAGTTATTTGATCGTCTCAGTCCCCGAAGAAGGAGAGAAGGCTCGCCTAGGTGGCGAGCTTCGTCGGGAGGAGCTGCTAATACCTCGGGCGGGGTTGAGCACGGATCGAGACGGGACCGACGACGACATGTGCGAGGGGGGTTTTTCACCTGCCTTTCCCCCCTAGCTCCGGCACGACCGCAGTCGCTGACCAGCCTCGCTGATCAGCATCCTCGTAGCGGCTGCAAAAGGCCGCGTATCGTGGGGACTAGCGACACTTTTTTATTTTATACTGTATCCAAAAAAATGTACGTATAGATAAAAAAAAGTACATGGATGCGTGTATGTTTTAGACGGTATCGTCACTGCCAGTGGAGATGTTGGGATTAGTGGTTCACGGTCTACTCCTGCTCATAAGTCCAAAAATAATTGGTGTTGAACGGGGGGGGGCAAAGACAGCAGCCGGTTTATACTGGTATTATTGTAAACAATTTCATTTCATTTTTCCCCAACTGCCGCTCAATCCGGCCATGTTGCCAATGCGCGTAAGGGCCAGTGATCTCCACGGCGATGTTGAACTCATTCAAGAGCTTTCGGAAGGCAGCACCTAAGAACACCGTGCCATTGTCCACTCGAAGACAACACCGCCCACGATGCTAACCCAGAATGATACCACCTCCTCCTAAAAATAAAAGCGGCCTCCTCCCGACCAATAACACCACCCCGTCCCTCCACAAAGTCACACGGCCCGACTCGACTCGACCGTAGACTCCCCCCACGCAGTCATCGCCGCCGTCCACTCCCACTTCGGTAAAGAACGCGCCAATCCGCCCGAGCACCCTCTTCCACCATGGGAGAACCCCGACAACCCCGACCCGTTCATAATTACACCCATAGGCGACCCCTCAGTTACGATATTGACTCTCGCCGCCAAGGTTACACGAGACACTTTCGATAAACAGTCCACTCTCTCGGCACATGTAAGGCCTCATGCCTCCAGACGGCATACCCAACGACATTACTAAATTCCTCCCCAACGCGACCCATTCCGCCCTCATCTCCCTCCTCTCCTTCATCGTGCACAAATCTTACAAACCCCCCCTCCCCCCCCCCCCCCCCCCCCCCCCCCCCCCCCCCCCCGATTAGTGCCACAGCACCACATGCCCACAAAAAGAGTAACCCCACCATCCTCGACAACTAACGCCCCATTGCCCTTATGCACAATTTGCTTAGACCTTGGACAACTCTGATGAAAGACGCATGCTCCAAGTTCGCAAGAATCCACGGCATTCTCAGTTAACAACATGACGGCTTTCTACTCCTACGCAGCACATCCACGACGCTCTCGCCTCCATCATCATGATGTTGGAAGACGCCAAAATCTACAACAAGGACATCTACATCATGTACGGCGACTTCAAGGGAGCCTTCAACGCCGCATGCCACCGCACAATGTTCAAGCACATGCGCCAGCTCGATATGCCCTCCACCTTTGTCGACACATGCGAGCAACTCTATGGTGTCTCTATCACCGACTACAACACCCCCTAATAAGGCCCCATCCCATCTATCGGCATCAACCGCGGCACTTTTCAGGGGGACACCCTCTCCCCCTTCCTATTCACGAACTATTTCTCTCTATTGGCTTGTCATTTCTCCCTCTTTTTCGAACCATTTCTCCGTTGGCTCACGGTCGGCAGCCGAGGCTACCGCTTCGGTGCCCCCACCATTGACGCTGACCCCACAAAGCCCACGGCGACCTAACCCGGCCACGCCTTCGCCGACGACTTCAGCCTCGCAACGGGTTCTCCCACCAATATGACCATCAAACTCAAAAATCTCTCTCTCTCTCTCTCTCTCTCTCTCTCTCTCTCTCTCTCTCTCTCTCTCTCTCTCTCTCTCTCTCTCTCTCTCTCTCTCTCTCTCTCTCTCTCTCTTCAGCGAATGCACATGCACGACCGTCACATTTCGCAAATGTTGCATTACCGGCGCACTATGGAGTTGAGGCAACGCCCTCACTCTCGCCAACCGCACCCTCCTAGCGTCCCGGTTACAAAACCACTTCGTTACCGTTAACAATTCCAGCCCCCCATCCCCTCCATCGACCCCTGCTCGGAATCCTACCGGGTCCTCGGAGTTGAACTCAACACCACCCTCACCTTCACCACGCATAGGCACAAGCAAAAGCGCACGACCGCATCCCTCATCAATGCCCTATTCACCTCCATGTTTACACAATCCCGCATAATCCGGGTTATTCGAGGACTTCTCATTGGCAAGCACTTCACCCTCCATATCGGCCTCTTCAGCGACACATAGCTCGACACCCTCTAGGGCCAAATCGGCTAGGCACTCCGCTCCGCCGCCTCCTCGGTTTGTAACCTCCCCCGCAAAGGTCTCCACCACCCCACATCCGACCTAGCCTAAGGCCACCCTTCCCTTTAAGCTCAAGCAACACAACTCACAGTTTGTCACCTCCACAGATTATTAGCACCCCGGGATATTGAGGCCACATGGCTAGAACACACATTCACACCATATCCAACACATGCAACAACTGGCCCACAGAGTCCATCATGTCACGCGGGTCCTCCCCGACCAAACTCAGATGCCTAGTCCAAGCCCATCGCGACTCCGGCACCCTCTTCCACAATATCCCCCCTCACACTCACGAACCCCATCGCATGCACATTGAAATTGAAATTGTTTACAACAATACCAGTAAGAACCGGTTGCTGTCTCTGGGCCCCCCCTTTTGCTATGCTCAACTTGTTGTTGGACTTCTAAGCGTGAGGTAGACCGTGAACCACTAATCCCAACCTCTCCAATGGCAGTAACGATACCGTCTAAAACATACCCGTATCCATGTATTTATTATTTTCTGATCTATACGTATATTTTTTGGATACAATATGAAATAAAAAATGTCGCTAGTCTCCACGATACGCGGCCTGCTCCAGCCGCGGCGGAGTTGCCGATCAGCAAGGTTGGTCACCATGAGCTAGTCGAGTCGAACTTGCCTGACCTCGGCTCCTGTACGACTCCGGTCCTGCCGGAGGTAGGGGGAAAGGCAGGTGAAAAACCCCCCTCGCTCTGGTCGTCGTCGGACTCGTCTCGATCCGTGCTCGTTCCCGTCTGAGATATCGGAGATAGTAGTCGCTCTGCTCGGCGCGACTCTCCACCTAGTCTAGCCTTCTCCCCCCCCCCGGGGGTTGGGAGGAGAAAATAGCCAGCCTGCAGACGGTGTCCGGCTGGCTCTCCTGCCTCCGAGCCAGACGTCTCCTGTCCTATGTCCGTTTGCCGTCTGTTTCCACCACCCATCTGATCGCGCTGTGCTGGCCGCACTTGTCTCCCCCGGTGATTTACGGGGCCGCCTATACGAGCAGTGTGCCGTTGCGATAATCCGGGGCACACAACCTGAGGCAACCTGTCGATAACCGGGTACCGACTAGGGGAGGGGGAACGGATAATGCCCAGGGATCGGCTATCCTCAAAAGATGGTGGGTACGGGAATATTTAACCGAAAACCCCCCGTACCGGGTTTTTCCGGCGGCGGATGATCCTCCCGACCTCCGCCGCCAGACCGTGCCGCTCCTGCGGCTGCGACCCGCCTCCGTCCTGCGTATTTTCGGGCCTCTCCCCCAAGGGAGACCGGAAGGTTTCGCAGGGCTGGCGGCTGCTAGCGAGCGCCGTGCCCTAGCGTTGCTTCCCAGCTGTCCGCCGCCAGCTCAACTCCCTCGTCCCACCGCTGATCCGTTCGTACCCTTCCTTGCCAAAAAACATTCCGCAGTCCTCGTACCCGTCAGGGCGGGAGAGTATCCGTGAGTATTTAGTCGCTGAAAGAACAAATCGGACAGGCCGAGCGGGAGATCTCTGTGCCGGTGTACGGATATTATGTTTTCCAAAACCCTCCGTACCGGGCTTCCCGACAGCTGCTGATCCCGCGGATCGCAGCTATCGGTACCTCGTTTAGCCCCCTACCGTGCCAAGCCTGGCACGGCTACATGGTTACCAGCGTCCACCGCGTGGAGGTAGAGGTAGGTGCCGACTGGCCAGGGAGCGCACCCCCCTCCGGGGCCGCCGCCGCTGCGCCGCCGGCGGGCGCCTCGCATGCACACTTCGTACCCACTTCACACGCCAAGACGACACCCTCCTCGCCTAACTCCGCGACAAAGCCACTCACATCGCCGACCCACACACCTACAAACAAGACTACTGCGACTTGACACCCCGCCACACACACAAGTCCCTCCACTTTTGCCTCGCCCCCCTTCTGGCATAACAACATCACCACATGGCCACAAATCCTTCTACGCGCCTTTAACTCCTCCATCCTCTTCAAAGCATGCAAATCCATATCCACACTAGAAGGGGCCAGCGACTCACTTTATGTCCCCGTTCGTCTCCTAGCCTTGGTCCACATTGGACCTCTCGACACTATTAACAACCGACTGCCCACCACACACCCAACCGTTAAACATGCCACTCCACCCACCACCATCCACCCAGCTCGAGGCAGCTGAATATAGCACATTCAATTTGCAAAAAAGTTGTACAAGCGGAGCGATTGCTACGGTGCTTGTCATGTCATGCAACTGACGCTGTATGCTGTGAAAGCGTTGGTGGACAATTCAGGAGGTTTGCTTCAGCTTGAGGAACAAAATTAGTGAGAAGCACTGCATGCAATGATTACAATTGAGCAGATAAACAGTACAGCGCAGAGGCAGTGCCTTCACGGCACACCACCCCACGGGTGGCTGAGAGTGGTACAGAACACCGAGGCTAACACAAAAGCACCGAGCGACGCTGCTGTGTTGAGCCTTCGGAGCTGATACTACAGCGATTTCACAGAGTCGACAGACGGACAACAGATACAAGGGATGCTAAAGCCTAGTAGACTGCAGTCACGGTCTCCTCGTCGGCGAAGGTGAACCCGTCCGCCTGGCCCGCCAGCTGGAACAGAACGTCGTCCTGGAAGGTGTCCTGGGCAGAGCTGTCGCCGCACATTTTGTTGCCAAAGCAATAGCCACACGCCCATTCGCCGGGGCGCAGCTTGTAGGCAAGGTAGCCGAAGGCCTCCTGCGGGTGCTTCTTCGCCATATCGCACTGCCGAACCAAACAACGATCAGTCGGGGGAAAACTAAAAAAATTCAGACACACATACGAATAACATTTCCAGCAGCACAGCACTCACATGCTTCTTGACCATCTCGGACTTGGTGGTCTTGCAGAAATGCTTAATCTTGCCAACGGTCTCCCAGAACACGACCATCGAGGTCACCTTGATGCAGCCCTTGCAAATGGTGTTGGCCTCGTCCTCATCCGCTCCGTTGATCAGAGCGTCGATGCCCTCCGCGACAGCGCCAGCGACGTTGGCAGCCTGCACCTTCTCCACCATCTCCGACATGAGATCAGACTCGCTTTCCCCCACGAGCTTCTGCAGCTGGTCCATGGAGTCGCCCACGGAGAGTTCATCCACGGACAGTTCGGGGTCCGAGTCCTTCCCGCACACGCCCTTGCCGTTGCACCAGGCGTAACCAAGGGAGACGGGCCTCACGGCAGCTGCGCACCCAGACAGCACGAGTTAGCAGAACGAGGAGCTACGCTTACCATTCACAAGTATGAAAATCGCTGCACGAACGCGGGGGGGGGGGGGGGGGGGTTACCGAAGAGGTAGCCAAAGGTAACCTTGGGGTGCTTGGCCGCCATGTCGCACTTCTTCTTTAAGTACGGGCACTCGGTGGTCTCGCACTTCTCCTTCAGGTAGGAGATCACGTGGTCCATCACCCAGTGCGCCGACCCGCGAGTGCAGTTCTTGCACTCGCAAGACGGCTCCATGTCGTGCACCATCCCGGCCCACTTCATCATCATTGGACGACCAGCCGAAGACAGGCCGGTCTGCTCCTTCGAGGGGAGCTCGTACTTGAACAAAGCGCGCTGTGCTTCGGCTGCTGCCTGAACCGCGAGAGCGGACAGTCCAGCAACGAGCACATAGCAACAGCGGAGTTAGCAAGGCGAGTTCTCCACGCACATAGCAACAACGGATAAGCACGTAACAATCAAGAGCAGGCATGAAAATTAAGAACGAATTATATAGCACTCGCGGATTAAAAAGAGCTAGAGGAAGGGGGCAGCAACCACTCCGGATCCCCTACCGATACTGTCATATTCTTACTATTATTATTGGCGGATTATCGCGGGCAAAGACAATCAGCGCAGGCGCCAAGCCGGGGCGAGTAATTACTATGCTATCCAGAATAGCGCCAAGGGAAATGAGACGCACCACTTTACTTCCTCGCGAAGACCGACGAAAAACGTTAGGTTGAGCCGACAAAGCACCAGCTAAAGAGCGAGGGGTTGAGGGGCCGTACCTCATCCAGGAGGGGATCAGTACTGAAGGCCGAGTTTCCGACGACAACCGCCAACAGGAGCAGCGCGGACAGCGCGAAGCGAGCCATACTGTCGTCGAGGCTGCAAGCGATTGCGTATCAAAGAGGGACAGTCTTGAACACGACGTACAGACGCGGCCGGCCAGATAGCTGTGATATTGTTCTTCGACGATCGACGCGATCTTAGACGTGTGATGAAGTGAGCTCGAATCACTGCAATATACGGAAGTGACCAAGTTGCTGCGTCACGCAAGAAACACTCATCGGGTTCCGGATGGCGTCCCACCCCCGTGGCAAATTCAGGTGCTCGTAGTATCTCGGGATGATCCTAGACTACTACTTATTTTGGACATGTCATCAGATTGTCAGAAGACTATAAGTTTGTCGGTTAAAAACAAAATATTTTGTATAGAATTCCAGTCTGCCGCCGCAGCAACGCAGCACCGCCGGTGAATTCAGTGCCACATCCGTAATTGCAAACTCTACTTTGGATTACAATGGGACAAACGATACAGCAGTGCTGGTGCTGTGGCATGCCTTCCTGTCCCTCGGGCTTAGGTTTTTTTTCCTCCTTTCTTATTTTTTTTGCTTGGTGGCCTCCACTGCTTTTTCTTGTAAGAAGTTTTTTTAATGACAAACGATACAGCAATACAATGTGATTTTATGGTCAGATTGATTTGAATCTAGAGGTTTGCATATCCAATATCATGTGTACGGGACAGTAACTCTAGCGGTTACTGTTACCGTTAATATCGGCGCGTCTCGCCTGCAGGGCAACCACCTTGCCCGAACAGTTAGACGCAGCCAACGACCAACGACTTCCCCAACGGTCAGCTCTAGCTAGCCCGTGCCTTATAAGCCGTAGCTAGCCACGAGCCTAGGCACTCTCTGCTTTCGCGCTCAGCCAATCTAGGCTTCGCGCGAATGCAGTCTCGACTCTAGCAGTCGAGCAGGGTGTCAGTTTACCTTTTCGTCCCATGCGCACTCGAGCGTCACGCGACACTTCCCCTCGTTCAGCTACGCAGTTCCCCAATATGCAGCCTGAGCAGTCTACGTCCGCCGCAGCGGCCGACCCTCACGCTACTACACTCGAACAACGCACAGCCGAGCAGATTCGTACGGCAGTTTTGGCATCGGAGCAACGGATTACTGAGCAGTTTTTGGCGGCTAACGCTGCCTTACTCGCTCAGCTCCGGCCGACGACAGCCACACCTGCTACTACTGATCAACAACAGTCCATTCCCACCGACGCGACCACAGCGACGGAGGGTGGTAAGGAGGCCCCCGAGCCACCTATCGACCTGCTCGACGACGAACCCGACCCCTCCGCGGCCGAGTTTGTCGACTTCACCTACTACGGCGAAGTCATCCCGGCCGGCCTCGAACGTCCCCCCCGAGACGTCGAGGAGCCACGTCTGTGGACTCTCACGGACGACACCGCCCGTGCCCTAAGCGACAAACGCACCCAAGCGGCATACGACGAGTACCTACACATCGGGTGCTATGCCTTCTTCGACAGTTGCGCCATCGCGGCAATTGGCGAGGCTTTGGACACGTTGTCACACGGCCCACCTCTACCTACAGAGCAGGCGGCAGCGATTGCCCTCATCCGAGCGGGCCATCGCACCCACACAGCGACGGAGGAGGCCGCCCGTACTCGATTGGGCTTCCTCCGCCTCACCAAGGGCGGACAAACGAGCACGGATGCGGACCGCGTGTTCGCCGAATTGGCACACGAGCGCTTCTGCCGACCGCGTCCTACCGCGGTCTCCGGCACATTGGACGCGCTACGCCAAGCTTTCGTCGACCGCACGCTTGAAGTCAGCTTACACGCTGCCAGCAAGGCCGCCGCCGGCGCCGCTTTCGCGAAGGTCACACCGGACAAGCCCAACGGCCCCGACGCTCGGAGCCGCAAAGCCGCCGCCGACAAACGCAAGGCCGCCGCAGCAGCAGCAGCCGCGGCACGAGCAACCCTCCCACCCAAGCCGACCGACTCGGCTAAAACCCCAAGCAAGAAATGATGGTGTAGCCCGCCGCGCCGATTCCTGCTCCCCGACATCTTCCTTCATGCGCCACCGCGTACGTCGAAAATGGCGGGAGTGGGAGCGCATCGGCGCGAGCGGCCAAGTCCTAAGTTGGATCCGCCACGGCGTACGTGTGAAGTTCAAGCACGGCCTACGTCCCAAGCCGTTCAACCATGGCATCTCCATGCTAGACGCCACACCCGACCAACTCGAGTTTCTCAACTCGGAACTACCACGCTTCGAGGCTTGCGGCGCGTGGGAGCGCTCTACGAACCCACGCTACGTCTCCCGGATGTTCTTGGTTCCAAAACCCGGATGCAATCAATGGCGCTTGATTATCGACCTTCGCGAACTCAACCGCTACTGCTCGACGTTCAACATGACTTGCGAGACCCTCAAGCACCTCCGCCATCTATCTCGACCGGGGGACTACTTCGTCTCACTCGACCTCGCCGATGGGTACTACACCCTTGGCATCCGGGAGGAAGACCGGGATTACTTCACGGTCAACTACCAAAGCACCTTATGGCGCCTCGCGTGCCTCCCCATGGGGTGGTCGGGCTCCGCCTACTACTTTTGCAAACTCACGCAAGTGTTTACGAACCACCTACGCCGCCCACCACCTCCCACGCCCGCAACTACACCGGCCGGCCCACGCCGCCCGTCCAAGCGCTTCCTCCGAAACGCGCGATAGCGAGGAACCCGACTACTCCCCTACATGGACGACTTCCTCTTCTTGGCGGACTCCTACGACGAGGCACTCTTACTTCGGCAGCGCGTCCAAGCCCTGCTCGACAGCCTCGGCCTACAGCGCAACCCCAAGAAAGGTGTGTGGACGCCAACGCAAGTCGGCGACCACTTGGGCCTCACGGTGGATTTACACCGCGGCGAGTTTCGCGCCCCACTCGCAAAACTGCACCACCTCGCACAACACGCTTCGTCCTTGCTCGGACGAGCAGCGTCCAACGCACGATGGCTACCCACACGCCAACTCGCAGCCTTCGCGGGAAAAGCGCAATTTCTCTACCTCGCCATCGCGCCCGCCCGATTCTTTTTGCGCGAGCTCCACAACGTTCTGGCTACCCGTACCGGTTGGGGGGGACGCGTGCGCCTCACCCACCAACTCCGGCGCGACCTCGAGTGGTGGCGCACGGTACCCTCCCAACACAACGGCCGGTCGATCTACAAGCCCATCGAGACCGCCTATTTGCACGCCGACTCGAGCGACTACGGATGGGGGGCCGTCCTCAACGAGGACGCCAATTACCAAGCCCGCGGGTTTTGGAGCGCCACCGACCGCCTCCAACACATTACGTGGAAGGAGCTTCGGGCAGTCCGACACGCGGTCGAAACCTTTCTCCCGCAACTCCGAGGACGACAAGTCCTCCTCCACGAGGACAACACTGCCGTGGTCGCCGTCCTAACCAAGCTAACTTCCCGGTCGCCCGTCATGATGACCGAGCTACGGCGTTTGTGGTTCCTACTCGACACCAACGACATCCACATCCGCCCACGCTACATCCGGTCGGCCGCCAACGTCTGGGCCGACACGCTCAGCCGCGAACTGGACTCCGAGGACTGGCAGCTAAACCCTCAACTCTTCAACCACCTCCAGCGTCGGTGGGGCCCGCATACAATCGACCGGTTCGCGTCTATGCTCAACACGCAGCTGCCACGCTTCAACGCCCGCTGGCGCGACCCCTTGTGCGAGGACATCGACTGCCTACACCTCCCCGACTCGGCGTGGAGACGCGAGAACAACTACTGCAACCCCCCTTGGTCGGCCCTACCCGCACTCGCCGCGAAACTCGAACAAGCTCAAGCCGAGGCAACAGTCATCGCCCCCTACTGGCGAAACAAACTAAACGTATCCTACCGTCACTAAAGACAGTAAAACGATCCACAGTACTACTAAAGTACTACAAAATACCATATAACAAGGGGATGGGTCGGTAGCTCGAATGAGCAACGCCGATCGTCTTCGCTCTGGGCCTGGCCTCCCATCGAGCGCAAGACTGGTGACCAGGGCCGCTGAACAGCGCGCACCTATCACCTCTCCCCACCCGAGCCTAGCTCTAACTGGTCAGTGGATCCGTAGCGACACCAGACGGTACACACTCAAAGGCGCAGCTTCCAGGGATTTAAATTTCACACCCCCGACAGCTACCGCGCCATCCATTTCGAAACCCTCATCGGTACCCGTCAAAGTACTACAAAAACCTTGCGCTCCACATCGTTTACAAAAACACTTCTACCCGGCGGCCGGCGCACTCCATCGCGCCCCTCCGAGCGTCCGGACGTCCCTGTCCGCCGCCAACAACCACCAAACCCAGGTCCCATCAGACCTGGTCGCGTGCAGCCAACACGCGCACTACTCTTCTCGTCTACCTCGACAAGCTACACTCACTAAAAATACCTCCTCTCCTTTACCGACACCCTGCTCGACTGCCATGTCCTCCTCAGTCAACCCCCCCCCCACCTACATGCAGGCGCTGGTGTGGGATCCCCCGCAGAATGGCCGTTTCACGGACATTCACCACCCCAGGAACTCACTCGCGGGACACCCGCTGACCCCATTCCTCTCCACCACCCAACTTCCCCGCCCCAAGCAGGTGCTAGGCACAGCCTCGGACCCTCTCCCGATCCATCGAGGACTCCAGGCCCCCCTGGTCCTCTCAGCCCCACAGTCAACCGGAACACTTGGAATAGCCGACGACCTCTCCACTAGGATGATCGACTCTCTACTCCTAACAGGCCAGTACTCCACCACCCCCCCCCAACTCGCACGCTTCTGGCTCCATGGCATCTTCATGCCGGACCAGTCACACCCAGACCCGATCGCGTCCGCCTGCTCGATGGCTCGCCGCTGGCTTCTCGAATGCGTCAACGGCCTCACCGACCTCCCCAACCGTGTTAAAAATATAATCGGACGGGAACTCGTCCACCAGACGCGCTGGTCTGCGAAACCCTCTCGCACCCCTCACCCCACTGCCACAAAATGCGACGATGCCACTCCCCTCCCCGACGAGCTCCGCTCAGGCTTTTTGGAAATCGGCCTCGCTATCCCCACCTCCTGTATAGCGATCGGCCTCCTGTACCAGCTTACTTCACACCAACGTGAATTCAGCTTGGCCGGTCCCGTACCTCCTTCAACGACCTTCTCCCCT
>JAPMLY010003313.1:0-30145 GCA_026401115.1 Tetraselmis chui | reverse complement strand
ATCGGGAGTCGCGCGTTTGATGCTATAATTCGTTGTTGCTGCGTCTCAAGGCCGCGTCGTGTATCCGCGAGCAGTCCACCGACGGCGATGGGTTGTTGTTGGTGGTCGCGGAAGAAGTTATTGATGGCTGAGTAGTATTGATATATCGATAGTACGGCGACGCATTCGTAATCCAGTAAATGATGCATGGCCATGGCGTAAATGCTCAAATTACTAATTAAAGGAAATATGAAAGGACCTTTACATTTGCGTGTATTGGCGCATGAGATGAATATGTATTATACCGCACTCCGATCGCACAATTGTCAGGAGTGGATGAGAAAGCGATAGATGAAAGAAAAGGCCTTTATCGTTGTACAACTTGCCGATTCAGTACACAAGCTGGTGCGAACGATCAAAATTCCTTATTAGACAAGGATTTCAACTCGAATCATCAAGGGGATAGGCAATGGAGCCACCATATGCCTCTACAACGGCTAATCATCTCGACTACAACATCGCGATAGTGCGTCTTAGCAACACTATCGCCGTTCCGATTTTACAGCTACAATATCGCTATAGCGCACTTAAGCGGACTATCGCGCCGGTAAATTTTTTTTCGTCGGTAGGTATAACTGTAGGCATCTGAAGTGTCGTCGCAATGCCCACATCCCGCTATAGCAAGCGATAGTGCTTCATCGCCCCCTAGCGCTTCACTGCATCGCGCACATATGTTGCAAGCGGGCACCTATTTTTCTGCGATTTTTTCAGGCCATGTAATCCAATTGTTAAGCTGGCAGCCTTTTTTGGTGCCTTTTTGGGGGATGGCGGCATTTTTTTGTGCGGATGGCGGTGATGATGCTACCGTGGCCGAATGAAACGCTCAATAAACCTTCGTTGCTGGTCTATGGACATTATGTTCCCCGAAGACCGGCGAATCATGACACCGCGCTTAACAATGGGGGGGGCGGGGGGGGGGGGGCGGGGAGAATGGTGTGTGCATATAAGATTTTTGATTGATATCAATAAAAAATCTTTACAACTAAGCGGCTTCCTCCTTTTTCCGCCCCATACCAGAGGGTTGAAGAATCCTTGTATCACCAACATCTACACCTTGGGTCCTTCGAGCTTTTGTCCCCAGCCCGACAGCCTTGCGCTTCTGCCCATTAGCCGACGGTGCCACAACTTCGCCAACGCACTTTTTTTGTCGCCATCCGCATATTTGGCTGCCTTTCGGGCGGCTCTTGTCCTCTCTTCCTCAGCATAAAGAGACATAATATATTTGTCCGTTTTAACGCCATGCATCATCGTCTCTTGACATGGTTCCTTCGGGGGTTGTTCGCCGGGGGCAACACGGGGGTCAAGGCCGGCTAGCGCGGCAATCACGGGGTGTGAGTAGGGATGCTTGTTTCGGCGGAGGTCCTTCAGTTGCATGGTGGGTTTGAAGTTATTTGCGGTTTCGGTCGACGTGGATGGCGACGTAGAGGAGGCACAATGGCAAGGGGTGTTGGTGTGTGCGCACTCAAAACCAACCTGCGATCAGCTCTACACGGACGCCTATATCGCCAATAAGTTAATGTTCGATGACATGCAAAGGACCGTTGCCTTTGGGAAACAAAATGTCGGTATGTGATTGTTGTTGTTGAAGGGGATTGATCTAGCGCACCGGTGATGGACCTCAGACGCTGTGGTTGTTTCCTTGACAACATTCGGAGCGTCGACCTGCTCTATATTGTTATGATCACTAGCAAGAACATCAACGAAATAAAGAATGAGCTGCGGGTCGAATCCGCCGTCCGATAATATCTAGGCACTCGTATAGCCAACTAAAGTTTTTAGGGTTTCAAAATCTGCCACATTCGCGTGGGGCTAGCAACCTTTGGACACGTGGTGCGCGCACACCCAATACGCTCAACAATCAGCGCTCTATAACTCTTCTATTATTCACTGCGTTGTCCATTTCATGATGGCATGGCTTTGTGCCATTTGCCGCAAGCCAAGTAAAGGCCCGTGCCATGGGTGCTTTGAAAGCTCCCCGCCATTTTTCACGCCCGGCGATGCGCAAGCTTCAAAGGCCAGCGATCCGCGCGCCAGGGTGCTAACACTGCAAGTCAACCGCCCCTCAAGCCCAATAGGTCCCTAGCCCGTGCTCCTTGGCTGTATTTCCGGGCACGTAGCAAGAAAACGTAGTGCACACGACATGCCATTCTCGGTGTCGCCGCTGTGTAGACGGCCGGGCGCAACACATTCGGCGGATACTAGTGCAATTATGCAAACATGCTGAGAGCCCAATGTCGAGTAGTCTCCCGGCTTGTCGCGACACTACGTGTACCGAGCTACGCATAGAGGCGTGTATACCCTGCACATGCACGAATTTCGGCCCTGAAACTATGTGCCGCAAATCCAACGTGTGTGCCCACAATTGTCGGGGCATGCCGATAAAGGTGCTCACGTCATTGAACAACGCGCCGTGGTGTGTTGTTTGAAATTCATTACTCTACCACCCAGTCGAGTTGCATGGCCATCGCGGCAGTGATGCGTGGCGGGTAATTGAATGCCTCCCGCTAGTAACGGACTTTATGGGAAGAGTGTATTCACATTTTGTCGGTTACTCTGTATCTTGTAATTATTTAGGATCGTTGGATAGCGACGCGCAGTTCTACTGTACGGTACAGTAGCGGGTGCTAACGTAGCGATGCACAGTAGTTAATGACGAGCCCACCCGTATCATTGCGCAGTACTTTCTTGAGATTCCTTTATTTCTCGCTATTCCTCCACCAACGAAGACACACTATTGAATCGACACTCATTTTCGTAACTTCAAAAATTTCTTACAAGAAAAAGCAGTGGAGGCCACCAAGCAAGAAAAAGAAAGAAAGGAAGAAAAAACCTAAGCCCGAGGAACAGGAAGGCATGCCACAGCATCAGCACTGCCTTCCTGAAAAGCGTCGCGGAGATAAGAACCCAGAGTGCCATGAAGAGCAGCAGAAAGACGTTGCATGAATTCACATCGCACATCCCCCAAAAAACGCCGAAACGGAAGAGAAGTAGATCGACGAACAAAATGTTGCATACGGACATAACTGTCAGAGCGCAAGGAACGAGAGTCAGCGGCCCCCATGCCAGGGAAGCGACGTACAGCCACCAAAATAGCCAAGCGATCGACCAACTCAGCCGCCATCGGCGCCAGCCGGCCCCCATCCTCCATGGCGAAGGGGTAGTAGTCATGGACCGACTCATTTTCCAAACTCATGAAATCGCACTTGTAAGGATTAGTACCGTATACGTATTGTTACTGCAGCATGATGATACTGCACCGCCACAAATCGCTGCTTCGCGCTGATGTACCCGTATCTGTCTGTACCTGTAGCGATGCGACTGATAAATAATATTTCCTGTAGCTGCGCCGCACAACATACCCGTACCCGTATGTATTTATTATCCAGGCGTCTGTACCTTACCCGGAGATTCGCAATCAGAACTTTATCCGAATAATGAACGATCGCTCACGAAGTTATAACGAAGTTGTTTATAGTAAGCGCATATTTAGTCGACGACATAAATTGACGCTGCACGCAGCAGGATCACTCCTTCGGGCCAGTCACTACTCCGAGCAGCTGCGTTCGACCGCTCGTCGTATTGTGGCTGATCATTCTAAAAGGAGGATATTCCTCATATGCGGGCCAAAACACCGTCATACTGAACTTCTTGGATTTCCGTGCTATTCTATGAAGTAATCGCTACGAGTCGGGAAGGGCATCGACCCAGAATAATATATATCGCTGTTCCCATCTGTTCACTCAAAACGCAGAGATAATCATATTATGATCATCTCTCGCGACTCCCTGACGGCTCCTCTACCCACGATGGGAATGTCGTGTATTCCTCCAGCCATTAAGGCATGGCCACTGTGCATGATTCTCCTCTTGAGTGGCTTCCGTGGGCAGATGGTCTCCGCATTTATCGAGCCAACGGCATCCAACGCACTCGCCGCCTCGCTGCGCTTTTACTACGTCCAACGCAGCGGGACCGCGCCTCCTCTCCCCTCGTGGCGCGGCGACTGCTACACCAGCGATGGCGCTGACGAGGGACTGGACCTCAGCGGCGGATGGTTCGACGCCGGCGACCACGTAAAATTTATGCTACCCATGACATACTCTGCTACCGCTCTAGCGTGGGGTGCGCTCTCGTTTCCGGAAGGGTACCTCCAAACCGGGCAGGATGCCGTCCTTGTTGACCACCTCCGCTTCGTCACCGACTTTTTCCTCAAGGCGTGGGATCCTGACACCGAGCGACTTGTCGGTCAGGTTCGTACGCACAATTTATCCTTTCCTCTGATATTCACCGGTAATTGACCATTACATGACATGTCTTGTAGTCTGAAAGGGAGAGTTACGATCACAGCATCACTGCTCCTGCTTTTCTCTGCCCTTCAATAAACCCTAAAGTGAACGCCGTTCCGCGAAACCCTAAATTGCTCCACCTACCTGGATTCCTTCTTAACCGCGCAGATAGGTGACGGCAATCTGGACCACAGTTTCTGGAAGTCCTGCGAGGTTAATAGTGAAGCAAGACCCGTGTTTTTCCTGACACCCGACTGCCCCGGTACCGAGGTGGCAGCTGAGATGGCTGCTGCGTTGTCGGCCTCAGCGCTTGTCCTCAGAAATATGGACTCGTCGTCTGATGTACCTGCATACGTCGATAGACTTATCACAGCCGCACGGCAGCTTTACCAGTTCGCGGACACGCATCGCGGAAGCTACTCTGATTGTGTCACCAACGCCCAATCCTTCTACCGCTCCTGGTCCGGGTACGTTGACGAACTTGCGTGGGGTGCGGCGTGGCTCTACAAAGCGACAGGTGAGTAGCCAATATCCACTTGTACCCGCACCCGTACCGTTATTTTGAAAATTAATTTCGCGAAGTGGATTCTTGAAAACACCTTTTACATCGGAATGGTTTTTCTTTGGCTTCACTCGTTCGAATTCGGCACCGACACCCAGGGGAGACTCAATACCTGGCAACTGCGGAGCAGCGTTACGCAGAGCTTAACCGTGGCTTCTTTGGATGGACTCTTGCGTGGGACGATAAGGTGAGTAGGCGACCGCCGCCGTAGCTTCGCGTTTCTAGTACGCTTCGATTGTGAGACTTGAAAGTGATTATGTAAATGCAACTCCCCTTTCACGCGTCGCAGGCTTACGGCGCGGCGATACTTCTGATGGAAGAGACCGGCGACCCGCTATACGAGCAGCACGTGCGAGCCAACTTGGATCATTGGATTAACACCATCCCTACCACACCCGGTGGTCTGAAGGTATGACCCATGCCATCAAGACAAATCACACGCTCCGTCACCGGTCCTCGACAGTTTAGGTGTTGATTTTTGTTTTTTCTGCAAGCTGTCGCTATTAGCAAATAAACCCTATCATAATTCCGAAACCCTAACTCGAGCTGATATCTCCGTATTTGACTCCGACCGCGACGCCTCAGGTGTTGGACAGGTGGGGCAGCCTACGCTACGCCTCCAACGCCGCCTTCCTCGCACTCAAGTACGCCGCCTACCGAGGCGACGTCGACAACAATGACAGCCCGTACGCTTCCTTTGCGACCTCACAGATCGACTACATTTTGGGCGACAATCCTCAGCGCCGTACTTTCGTCGCCGGCCTCGGCGACCTGTACCCCGTCAACCCTCACCACCGGACCGCGTCAGGCACGTGGGGCAACAACGTGGGCTGCTGCCCGGAGCAAAACCGACATGTCCTCTACGGTGCCCTGGTGGGAGGGCCGACCAACCAGGACGACTCGAGCTACATCGACGACCGCTCCGATTACGTCGCCAACGAAGTGGCCACCGATTACAATGCGCTCTTCACCGGCGCGGTCGCTGGCATGCTGCAGATGTTTCGAGGTGGAGGCCAGCCACCATCACAGTTTCCAGAGGAGCAACCCACACCTGACGACGAGTTTTCGGTCGTCGCTACCGTGAATTCGCAGGGAGTCGGGTACACCGAGCTGAAGGTCCTTTTACAGCAGCGCACCGCTTGGCCCGCCCGCCGAGTGCCCCTCTCTTACCGTTACTACGCCGACTTCAGCGACCTTCTCGCCCAACAGCTCGACCCGCTGCAGGTCGTCGCGCTGAGCACCGCGTATATGGAGTTTAGTCCCATCGTGAGCGAGCTGCGTCAATTGGAAGGCGCTGTCTACTTTTTCGAGGTGTCTTGGTCGGCGGAGGACGCGCCTTACCCCGGAAAATCCGGCGCCGGCTACGAAGCCGAAACACAGGTGCGAATGACACAAACCACCGGTGACGCGTCCGCTTGGAACCGAGAAAACGACCCGTCTTACTCTGCGATACAAGGCGCAACCACGATCCCCATTTTTGAGAACGGCGTTTTGGCGTTTGGCTCGACGCCTAGCCCGACAATACCCATCCCCGACGAGACAACCACTCCCGCCCCTGCCCCGGCTACACCTACCCCTGCCGCCACCAACAACACAACTACGCCTTCCCCTACCGTTATCACCACATCAGACCCCATCACACCTGCTCCAACCACCAAAGTGTCCACACCCATCGCCAACACACCTGCTCCTACCACCACCACACCTGCCCCTCCGACGACCGCAACTATTCCTGCCTCTACCACAACGACGGCTGCCCCTCCGACTCCTACTACGCCTACTCCACCGTCCAGTGGGTACTGCAGCTGGCGTAACTGCGATGGCGTCGAGCAGGGTGGGCCCTGGTGCAACCAGTCGGGCTCCTTCTGTGGCACGTGTGGCGGGAGGTGGTGCACGGCCGCCGACGACGAGATGCCCCCTGGCTGCTCCACCGCCGTGTCGTGGTGGGGTAAGTGTGGAGGGGGGACCAGTAGCGACTGGTCGGACCACTGCTGTAAACCCGGCTCCACCTGCGTCTACAGCAACCCCTGGTACAGCCAGTGCATCCCCAGCAACCGGAAGCTTCTGCTGTGATGGGTGTCAATAAACCATATCTGGAAAGCTTTCGATAATTGATGTGGCTATTTATACATTTGTATATATTTGGCAATCGCCATTTTCCATTGCTGCATTGTCGTAGCAATAGCTGTGAGTATGGGCTGTCTTCTGAGGCCACTATACAACGGCGAGAAGTTTGTTTTCCAAATTGAGCTTCAATTTCACAAAATGCAATCATACTGCCAGCCGTTATTGCATCGAGACATGCAAATACGGCATTATTCGCATAGCTTATATGCAATAGCATGAATTGCATTGTTTATATGCTGGCCACATTTGTCATGGGTATTGGATAAGTTGCATAAACATCACGGTTACATGATTCAATAGATCTGTAGAGAATTACCTTCTGCAGTCTTCTACACAATTTTCTATAATACTCTCCGTGAGAATTTTGAGTTTTAGACAAACGTGGTACGGGTATATCATCGGAGATCCCGTGTCGACTCCACCTCGTGTAATTGTGAGCGTCTTATAATATGCATCTGCCTTCATCGTTATTGTAGCTTGATGGAGATGAATTAAATTTCCATAATGAATTTACTGCCCACGATTTGCGTTTTCTAGAATGGCGTAGCCAGACGTCATTGAAAGCATGCGAAAACTTTAATTCAAAAACTGCCATGCAATATCAATTATATCTTCCGCTGGCCCATTCGAATAATGCAACCAAGGACATGGGTGTGTTTCTCCTCCCTTTTTTCCTCTCCGGGTTCATGTCGTTCTTGTAATCCATTATTCCAAAACCAAAGACATAGAATATGTAGCGAATTGGCAAAGTGGAGCTGATGATGGAGTCGATTCTGAGCTCTAATCTTTCATAGTGCTGATTATTTGTTTAATTTCTGATATTTTCATGCAATATTATTGTAATATATAACACTAAAAGCGGTGAAAAACAACCACAAACAAAATACATGGAAATACATTAGCTATGTCCGCAAATTTGGAAGTATGAAAAATAAGTAGCGACTACAGCTACCTTGCAGCATCCGTCAAGGAGGCAGGAGTCAAGCTTGGCATTCCCAAACAACCCAAACGCGTTGCAAGAACTCGCTCCCCGCGCACACCTCACATCAAGCAATGGAACGAAGGCGAAGCGAACCGACGAACAAAGCGCTTTATATTCACACATTCAATTGCTTCCATTCCCTTTCCAACACAAGAGCTCCGAAAACGACATCAAAGATTATGTAATTACACCTTCAAGTACAAAATACTTTATCGTATTTGGAGTCGTGCTGTCCAGACGATATTTCATCTTTTGATATACTTTTCAATTAATATTTGGGACTTCGCCAATCAAATTCTGGCGATTAATACGTATTTGGAGCTCTTACTCCAAATCTACCGTAATTTAATTGCTTTCAAATTGTTGTAGAGTGTTATGAAATGCACCGGTTCTTTTGTTGTGAGACTGCTCTTCAGTAATTATTAAAGTTTTGATGTTGTTCTTCATTAAATCTTCTTATTTGAGCTTCGAACAGTCAAGGCCTTGAGGAGTACTTTCAACGCTAATTATATTAGGAGTAAGATGTGAATGTCATTCTCACTGACAGACGCCCCTCTTCACCCCCCTTCCCAATGACCTCGCAGGATGCAGGAGGAACCTGTACACATGCCGTTGTCGCTTCGTTAAGTTATTGCTACAACATGCCGATCGATGGCGAGTAGACATCCGACCACGTTGTTGAACCCTGCTCGCTGGGGATAAGGATATAGCGCGTACATATTCTGATGGAATTTCATCGAACATATGCGCATATCTCGTAGTTTTATTCCTCATCATGTCATCAACCCCTTATTGGCACGACATGAAATTGTCGCTATTGTCGCTATTGTCGCTAAATGAAATCACCATCAAATTCAACATGAATAAATCTTATTTTAATATCTCATATCTATATATATAAATAGGAATTTGCTAGAGAGATCCCGGGGATCTACATCCCCTTGCCAATTTTGGACATTTCTTGTACTATTACAATACCATGCCGTACGATAAGCGACCAAATTAATTTGAAAAATCGAAGTGCCTAAATACAGTGTGTAACACCATGTAACACCTGACTCAGCACTAACCCCCGTCCTCTACAGAGCGCCACACCGCGTGACGCTTAGCCCTTTTTTGTACGGATTCCTAGAGTGATATACGCGTGCATTTTTTGCGTTTTACCTGCATACCTGTACGGACACACGTAGCCCCGGGCGGCACGCAGTATCCTGAAAATGTAAAGCGAGATATATCAAAATAAGAAGTCCCTCTTCCTGTTTTCAACTTCAAAGACTGTGAATAAATAAGAATATCGTCGGCGAGCTCGTTGATGTCCTCAATAGAAGAGGATAATCACCAGCCCGTCCCCCATGACGGCGCCCCTCCTTCCACTACTCCGGAACCATCGACGCCGCCTACCATCGACGTGCCTACTTGTGTATGTGTGTGTTTGCTTGTGTGTGCATTTGTATTTTCTGGTGTGTGATGTGTTGATGTGTTTGCTGGTGCATGTGTGTGTGGGTGTGTGTAGGTGGGTGTGTGAGCGTGTGCGTGTGTGTGTTTTGTGGTGTGTTTGCTAGTGCGAGTGTGTGTGTATTTGCTTGTGTGTGTGCATTTGCATTTCCTGGTGAGTATGTGTCTGTGCGTGTATGCTGGTAGGTGTGTGTGTGTGTGTGTGTGTGTGTGTGTGTGTGTGTGTGTGTGTGTGTGTGTGAGAGAGCTTGTGCGTGTGTCAGTGTGTGTGTTTTTGGGTGAGTATACGCGTTAATTAGTGTGTGTGTGTGTGTGTGTGTGTGTGTGTGTCTGTGCATTTGCATTTCCTGGCGTGTATGGGTCTGTGCGTGTATGCTGGTAGGTGTGTGTGTGTGTGGGGTTTCAGGTGTGTAGGCGCGTTAATTTGTGTGTGTGTTTGTGTGTGTGTGTGTATGTGTGTGTGTGTGTGTGTATTTGTTTGTTTGTGTGCATTTGAATTTCCTGGTGAGTATGTGTATGTGCGTGTATGCTGATAGGTGCGTGTGTGTGTTTTCGTGTGCGTGCGTGCGTGTGTGTGTGTGTGTGTGTGTGTGTGTGTGTGTGTGTGTGTGTGTGTGTGTGTGTGTGTGTGTGTGTGTGTGAGAGTGTGTACTTGTACTCGCTAGTGCGTGCGTGCGTGTGTGTGTGTTTGCTGGTGTGTGGTAGTGTATGTGTGTGTGTGTGCGCGAGTGCATTCGCTGGTCCAAATGGGTGCATGTTTGCTGGCTTGATTGTTAATGTATATGTGTGTTTGCTGGTATGTGTACGCGTTGACTTGTGTAGGTGTGTGTTTGCTTGTGTGTGCATTTGCATTTTCTGGTGTGTGATGTGTTGATGTGTTTGCTGGTGCATGTGTGTGTGTGTGTGTGTGTGTGTGTGTGTGTGTGTGTGTGTGTGTGTGTGTGTGCGTGTGTGCGTCAACTGGTGTTTGTGAGATAGAGAAAGAGAGACAGAGAGAGAGAGATATTGTGAATGTGTGTATTGAGAAGCAACGGTTATGTAGCGAAAAGGCAAAAGCTAGCAGGCTTCGCACGGCGTGACGGCGGCAATCGAGTCGGACTCTGCGCATGCCGCGAAACTCTGGAGGGGGGTGTATCCCTATACAGTCTACTCTTGACAGATAGGATCAGCAACTAACTTTAAATGATAACACGGTTCTGTGTAATTGTTTGCTTTATTTGGCTTACGTGCATACATGCATCGTGACATCCTGTCAGCCACAACCAATTGGTGTTGCAGGTTAGTGTTGCTGCTCTTGCTGCTATTGTAATTGATAATGATTTTGTTACTTGCATATGTTGTGCTTGTTGGCTTTGTTGTCAAGAATGTTGTTGATGTATGTTTATCATGCTACAATTTGCTAATGCTTCTGATGTTGCTGGCATGCCGATGCTTTCACAATTGCTGTTACTGCCACTGCTGTTATTTTTACTTATTGCTGTTTATGCTTCCTGAAAATGCCACTATTCCCGCTACATGGGGATGCACATTTCGCTCCTGCTGTATTGCCACCACAGATGGTCCATTTGCACTGCCATTGTTGTTGTGATTTATGCATCTAGTGACGACGGTGCTGCGGCTGCTGAAAAGACAAGGGTATGGCATGGTATGGTATGGCAGTAACCATCAAGAACACAGCACGATGACCAGCTCGCCCTCAGCCAAAGTGGGCATGTTCTCCAATCACAACACACACGCGCGCACACACACATAAACACACACACACAAACACACACACACACACACACACACTGATGCGCCCATTGTTCCCAAACACACACACACACACACACATATACCCCATCAGAAGACCGATGCAATCATGTTGAAACTGCCCGAGTATGCAAGGAAGCGCAAAACTTTATAAGACTTGATTATTACATAGCTATGTTAATATGCCTTGGTGCTGTCATGGTGGTGAAGTGTTAGGTGGTGGGGTTGGTGTTGTACAATCGCAGCCCTATACGGACGGACCGCAGCGCGTCCGACATCTCCGTCACTCCAAAACCTGCTGGGAGTTATCGCGGCGTTTTAACTGAGGCTTCTCACCTGAAATGTCCTTTGGGCTCAGCATAGTGAGTCAGAATGGGCCATGCGAACCTAGAAGACGTAGTGACTGGGTAGCCCGTCACCGTCACTGCAATAGCTGTAGGTCCCCGTCGGGCCAAGCCGACCACGACTGTCGTTTTGAAGCGTTTTAGTCACAGCAAACGTCAAAACTCCCTTGCCAACAGTCGCTACTCCATCTACGGCGGTTGACCTGCCACTTTGACGAAGAAAAACGGCGGCGGTAAGTGGTGACGACAAGGCACAGTGTACGCATTTTCGCACAAAGGCATACAAAACGCACCGCTCATCCGCGTCGGCGTTTTTTCGCAATCTGCACCTGTAGAACAGAGCGCACAGAAAGAACGATTGGAAAGGATAAACAAAAATCCGCTTTGGACGTCAGCTAAAAAATACTCTTTCCTACTATTGTATCTTGTTTACCGGTTGGAAGGGCAAGTGGATGCTCCAGTATTCAAGCCGGAGTAGGCGGTGGTGGTTGACAAGAGAGTGGTGAGACGGTAGCACGCTTACCGTTCCGTGCTGCAAGAACGACCCGCCTGTAGCCGCCTGAGCACCAATTGACCGCCCACCACCGGCAACAAGTGCGTTTATGAAAGAGTTGAAGGTTTGCTGGTTGTGGAGGACAATGTCTGCGTTCGCGCTACACAATCGCGGCTGGGGTGGCCACGGGTTAACGAGGGCGTACGGCGGTTTGGTGCCGCGTCGAAAACGTCGCTAGTACATGTTTTCCGACCAAAATTAGCGCGCACGCTTTTGCGGTAATTAAGAACGCCGTGGTGTGTGTGTGTGTGTGTGTGTGTGTGTGTGTGTGTGTGTGTGTGTGTGTGTGTGTGTGTCTGTGTGTGTGCGAGACAAAAAGAGAGGAAAGGGCGGATATGTCTGTGTGGGTGGGCGGGGACCACTCACCGGTCTAACAATGCCAGCCTCGGACAAGAGCTCCAGCAAGTGCCGCTTCAGGCTCGCAAACCACAAGCCTTGGCCCACTCCTGGCTCTCTTTCCGGCATATGTCAAGCGTGGTGGCACCGGAGAGGTCAAGTAGGTCCGGAAAGGTCCGGAAAGGTGCCAGGTTCGGCGTTGACGGACGGATAAGGGTTGTCCGGGCGGCCTCGGCCTCTATGCCGCGAGCGAGCGGAGATGCTTTCGTCGGCAGCAACGGTGCTTCACTCATTTGTTGCTTCTCTATCTATGCAAATCTGTGATGGACACATGCAAGACGCCAACCTACGCAACGTCGCGAGGCGACTGGGCGCGCGCATCCGCTGTGTTGACTCCTACTACAAAGGCGATGGGCCGTGCGCTGACTAGAACCGGCCGGGCCAGCGGTCGCTCCTGTATCGCATGCATGTACGCGTACGTCGGATGCACAAGGGCGTACGTGCCGTACATGGGGGATCTCCATCCCGGGGATGTAGATCCCCGGGATCGATATAGACAATTCCTATAAATATATCTTTATACACTATAACATATCCCTGAATATTCGGCCTAATAGTATCCCTGCGCACTTTGGGTTTTTATTTCTTATTTCATGAAATGTTTTTTGCAATGTGTCATTGCGCTTTATTGATGGGTGAGTCATCAGCGCGCTCACGTACGGGTAGCCCCTGCTTATCCGTCGCCGCAACCCGTACCACGTAGCAGCGCGAGGTCGTACGTAATTGATCAACCCCCCGCGCGCGAGGTTTCATCGGCGGTCAGGTCATCACGCAATTGCGGGACAGCATTGTCCCATCAACCTTCCTTGACACAACAAAGAATTGTATGAGTTAGCTTCAGCCGGATCTCAGGGGATCGACACACAACCTGCGAGCTCAATGGACGACGTTCATGCGACTGCTCCCCGCAGGTAGGGAGAGACGGCAGGCCAGTGTTTGGAGTTTCCACTCTCCACCTACACCCGGCGAAATTTTGGTACTGGTGTGTGTACTGAACAACACGTTATCATCGGGCGGGATGGCCGTAAGGGTACCTGTACGTTTAAGCGAGATAAGGCCACAATGCCATGAGTCCAGGCTGTCCACTGCCCGTATGACGCGCCGCTGGGTCGTTGATGTCAGTCCGAGCAACTGGTTGACGGTCGTAGTCAAATTTAATTAACTACACCCTATATCTGGTACCCATCGCGTCGCGGTACAAGGCACTACTGGAACAGACACATAGCGCTATACACAGTATTATTTTCCTGGCAGACTAATGGGTTGCGGCGGCTGCTACTCACATCGCCTTACCTCGAGTGACATCTGGGTATAGATAGCTCATAGTGGTCGACACTCTGTTCTCGCGTGATCTGAACAAGTTTATGGACGACCCGTTTCTTATTTCAACCCTGCAGGTAGAAGGGACAGGTGGGCTGCAATAGGCCCCGTCGAGTTGCTTGATTTGAGTACGGAACAAAGACGAGCAAGAGACGCCGACCTGTACTGACTGAGCTGGAGTGACAAATACCAGCAACTGGACAGATGACCAACGGGTAGGTTGCTGCCACTCCTACAGAAAACGGGCGGAAAATAAACGAATCCAGTGCGGCCCATATGCACCGCCTTCGTGACCGCTACGAAGGGAAATGGCGGGCGCCTTCGTCGATGGCGTCGTCGACACGGACACTGTCAACAGGGTCCCTGGTGATTCCGTTTGCTTTCCTTTTATCGTTTGTCGCCGTCGTTGCCGGCTCATCCACATCCTCATCTTCCGAGAAACCGGAGTCGTCATCGTCCGGGGTCCGCGACAATAATTGGTCTGGCCCACCGCACCGCCTTCACTTGGAACCCACTGACAACCCAGCCGATATGTTAGTATGGTGGATGTCGCCGCAGAGTAGCGAACGGAGCGTCGTGAAATACGGGTACTCTGCCGACAGTCTCTCGATGCGAGCCGTAAACGCTGACGGCCCCGACCGATACAGCATCACCAGGCGCTACACATCGGAGCACATCCACTCTGTGCTGCTCACTGGTTTACCAACCAAGCGAGGGGTTACTGTGTATTACCAGGTCGGCTACTGGCAGAGTGGCTGGTCAAAGCTAGCTTCGTTCACTACGCGCGGAAAGGACACCGGCGATCCCGTCAGAATTGCTGTATTCGGCGACCAGGTACGACGGGTCTTCTGCAGCGCGCAATGAATGCTATGGGTGGATGGGATTGCGAAGGATTGCACATATCAAATATCATAATTCGAAATATTGCTCATATTGAAATATCAATATTTGAAATCTCCATAAATCATCGATACTTCCGCGGTGATACTGCACATTTCGAAACTACCCGTACAGTGCAATGACTGTAAAAGGTACGGGTACCGACCTGCCGGTTATATTTGCTACTTAATAGTGTCGCTACAGTAGGTAGACTTGGTGCTATTGAGAATTTTAAATTTAAAAGTGTTTCAGACCGAACAAACCTTAAATTTCGATTTCAAAAAATCCCCGGTTGGTCGACAAATTTAGCTGTTTATCGACCGCCGGGATTGTTCTGTCCGTCAATTCAGGATAAAACAAGAGAAACAAACGCTGTGATTGACAGCGTTTTACGAGAACAAGGATATTTCAGCTTCGTTTGGATGCTGGGGGATATTAGTTATGCTGACGGACACCAGCCGACATGGGACGTGCACGCCGAAGTTACAGAGCGACTGTACAGCCGACTTCCCGTGATGATGGTGGTAGGGAACCACGAAAAGGAGTTCGGCGCGTTCGAAGCGTACGATAAACGGTGGAGGCATCCGCGGGACGGGGAGCCGCGATATTGGTGGAGTCGCACCGAAGGCTCGGTGCACACCTTTTCGCTGTCCTGTGAACACGACATCAAGCCACACAGCGTACAGTACCGGTGGCTAGAGGCCGACCTCGCTCGCGCTGCCGCGATGAAACGCCGCAAGAAGGCGCCCTGGATTATCGGGGCGATACATATTCCGGACTACACTTCAGGCATGCACGGAGAAAGGTCAGCAAAACTTCCCGACATGCAATAATCTTACATACATTGCGGCTCTTTTGCAGTCAAGTCCGGACAACAGTCATGCCCAGTATCACCTACTCACGTTATTTGTCGCATGTGTTATCGTGCCTGGTATCCTCTCTAGTCGCCGTCTGCAGCAGGTGCTCGACCCATTGCTGCGTAAGTATCACGTCAACGTATTACTCAGCGGCCACGACCATCACTACGAGCGCACCTACCCCGTCTACGGCGGCGGCCGCACCAGCCGTGCTCGGGGTGAGCTGAGCAACCCTTACATTGCGGCTGTCCCCTATGGCGAGGGTGAGAGCAGCAGCCAACAGCAGTTGGACGCCATTCGAATAATTGTCGGCACGGGAGGGAGGCGAATCAGAAACCGGTGCAAGTACGAGGTGCGTCGCTTGCTCACTGGTTTCGCATGCATCGATTCTCGTCCATTCGTATTCTGGTACGTTTGATTATATCGAGCATATTTATATCCGAGGTTGACGCGGAAATGCAGGAAATCGAGGATGCTCAAATTTTAACTGCTACTCTATCCGCATTTCTCCTTTTTGGTATATATAAATGCGATATAAAAAACTTCGCTTTCAGTCTCTGCTGCCCCCGGACACGCTGATTGCTATCGCAGGGCTACTCAGCGACAGGCTGTGTGGAGGAACATGGGTATGGGGTGGTGGAGGCCGACCGTCGTGCGCTCAAGTGGACTTTCGCCGACACAAATGGCCGAGTTAGAGACGCATTCCAGATTTGTAGCGTACCAGGGTGCGCAGATCCGGGCCCCTTCGCGAATGACGACGATGAAGAAGGCGCACCCGACCCGCAGCCTACCACTAGTTCTACTTCTGCTTATTCTACTACGGACAACACAACGGATGCTGAACATACTGGGCCCTTTTACACCGAGGCAGAAAAGCAGCAGCAAATCGCACTCTCTAACTCATTGCAGACTAACGCGACGATAGGGAGTTTATTTGAGATTGGTAGAGGCGAGGAAGGCGTGTCGACGACTAAAATGACTGAAGGCGATGGGTTGGGTTTCAGTGCGAGAAATGACAGCTATGTGAGCGAAATCCCAGAAAGCGACGGCGGGAGCCTTTCCACCACTAGCACACCGACTGGTACACCCGGAACAGGTCAAATATCTGGCAGCGGCATCTCTTTGCCGTCTTCGGCCACAACGTCTTCATCGTCGGCTTTTCGAAGCAGCAGCAACGAGAAGTCTCCTGAGGTTTCCACTGGAACGGGTTCTGGTGGGGTGACGGCTCGTCTCCATGGCGACACTGGCACCATTTTAACAGCAGAAAATCAATCTAGCCCCGCGGACATACCCCGCCATGATCAGGACAAGAGTACCGGCGTGGGAGTTGTGACCTCTTCCGTTGTGCGGACGAGCGCATTGTCGGACGTGAGCGGCAGAGGAAATACAGAGCCAATTAAAAGCACTACAGCACTAGCTACCCATCAGCAAGGGCACTTTATCTCGTCTCCTGACCCGCCGTCTGGTAAAACCTCTTCTCAAACCGCTGGCTTCGTAGACACAAAGAACTTTCACGCCACCCACCCCGCTGGACTGGAAGTGTCCATAGATTCGAGATCCGAATAGGCTGGAGCTATTTTACGAGAAAGCTCACCAGAGCCTCAGCTCGGCCGCCGGCAAATCCAGTCTTCGCCTGGCTGTTAAATTCTATTCTTCTTCCATGTCCGTGGATGTCGCGTTGTAATCAAGCTGCCAATTGCAGTATCGATTCGAATCTGACTTGCGTTGCTTCGTTCTGGGAAGTGGTCCAGTATGATCTGGCAAGGTGACGGTTGGGTGACGAAAATTTGAAGGCGGCTGTGCGGAGTCTCATCAGCACTCGCGACGTCGCTCGTTAACGCGAGCCGGCGAGTCCTGCGTGTCCAGCAAACCCAGTGACGAATCATTCGTTTTGCTGACACCTGACCGTATGAACAAATTATTGCTATATATTTTCAATTTTCGCCGGAATTCTTTAACTGCATTCGCCACACCATCAATCCTTCCTATAATAACTTCCTTCACCTCTAGAGCTTTGGAGTTTGTAGGCCAATGAAGGTGTGATAGTAATAAAATGTCCTGATTTAAATACAAAAAATATCTTGGTGATGTTGCTAGGGATACTATCTACATCAGCCAGGTGATATACCCAGTAGCCTCTTTTTCCCTACTCCCACTTCCTCCCTAAATAATATAACGCACCATTTCACAGCTGCATGTGATCTGATTTTGGCACCAACCGTCGCACCAAAGAACGTCGCATAAGCCAAAGAACGAAACACGCGTTTGTAACATCAACGCACCAACCACAGCGAATTGCAATGCTACAACCACGACACCCAACGTCTCGGCCGTCTCGTCTTGAATTATCAACTAGACGATCCATGTAAACATTGCCACCTCATTCCCTCTTGACATCGCCGTGTTCTTGACGCCACAAAGATGTCGTCGATGTTGTCAACTTTAACGGAACGTTATCATTCATCGCGTCTGCTTACGTCGGCGTGAAATGGAGCCATCCATTCTCCTTCGACTCGGCACTATCACCACTTCCCTTGTCGGTGACCGTCATCACACGCAACAGTCGAACTCCGTGTGACGGCATGATAACGGCGCTAAAACCCCCTTCGTGCCGCCCCAGATCGCGACGAACCCGTAAATCATGCACTCGAGCGAAAGTAATCGGACTACTACCACGAAACGACGAGGAGTCCACTCCCCCGCCCTCTATTTCCGACCCAATGATGTCGCTGCGACCCGGTGGATGCTATTGCATCACGTCAACGCGCCATTATAAATCCTTGATTCCGCTCGCACTCCCCCAACGCCGCCCGCCCCTCACTCCTCCGTCTCTTTCTCGCACTCATCTCTACTGCCTTGACGGCGTGGTCGAGTCCGTAACGTCGGGAGCCCAGTCGACGTGTATGTCCTTGGCAAATTCGCCGCGATTCAGTAATAGCAAAGCAAAGCTCCCGTCCTCGAGTCCTTTACTCCATATCTTCATTTCGATTGCGCCGTTCCGCGCTCGAGTACTGCCGGTCACCCGCCTTCATAATCCCGCGAAGTCCTAGCTCACGGCGATCACCTCCGGCGCGAGCAGAATATCGAGCGTCGGGGTTGACATCGATAGCGGGTCGTTTCCGAGTAAGATCGGCGCGGCAAGAATTGCCCAAATGCTGAATTGTGCGACCGGTTGTGTTTGCGTGAGGACGCCGACGGTTCCTTACCGCTCTCGCGTGATGTACTGGCCTGGTGTGCAGTCCGGAACAATGGGTGAGCAACGCTTGAAGATCCCGTAGGGTCACCTTCGTACCCGGCACAAGGCAACATTAACATACCGATTAGAAAACGGTACTATATTATGTCATAGCAACCAAGCGTCGCTTTTAGATATTTCTTGATTTCCTCGCGTGGATGAAGCGCGGTGTAAAAGTGTGAGCACAAACTATTTAACGCACACGTGCATGTGTCATCCGTATATCAGCATAATGTATTCGTTCGATCTGTGTTATTCTCTATAAAACTTAATAGAGCTCGCTTCCTCTTCTGAGTATCTTTTTTTAATTGGATAACAAGAAAAAGAACATGAGCACGGGCAAGGAAAAAGGGAGGGGAAACAAAAGGGCAAGAGTGACAAGAGGGTCACGGAAACCAAAGCACGGCAAAAGTAAACACTGCATTGTGCAGAAACTTCGCCGATTAAACCAATGAAACTCCTAGGCAACGCTGAGAAAGCAACACGTGGAGGCGGCAAGAGGCGCCTCACGCGCCGCTCGAGGAAGCACGGGGACGCTTGCGGCCCATGGCGCGGGTGAAAAACGCAGAAGAAGGCATCCCAGCCGAGGAAGAAGCGGCCTCCGTACCATCTGCGGCGGCGAACAAACCGCGCAAGACGTTGAGCAACGTGGACGGCGATAGAGACCTTTCGGCGCTATGGGGCAAACAACTTGCCCACATGCATCCCTTTACAGGCGGCTGCCTGCTTGGCAAGCTCCGTCAAGAAAGCCGTGGCGTGGCCGCCGAGAGTACCAAATTCCGCGATTGCAAAAGGAATGAAGCGGATGTCGGGGCGATTCCTCACCCCCTCCGAGTACTTCTCGAACTTGGTCTTCTCAGCGTGGCGTAGAGCAACTTCGGGAGACGGGGGGCTAGAAACGCCAAACAAATCGGAAACCACGGCATCAAGAGCAAGTTTTGAGCCTCGGATGCCGTGATAGTGCAAGACAGCCACATCCGCGGGGAGGCCGTCGTCGTCGTTGGGGAGTAGAACTAACATCGTGGGATCTGTAAGATCCTCGACGCCAACCCCTAGCGCGCCGCGAACCTCGGAGATGATTTCCGCAAGGGTCATCACTAACCAAAAGTGAGCGTTGTGGTCCGAAGCGTCTCCGCAAATAAAGCCAAATGGTCAGCAAAAGCAGTGGCCCACGCATCATCCGACACGTCAACACCCGCCGACGCGAACACACCCCGCATAGCTTGAACCGAGAAATGACAAAAAACCTAAGCAGTGAGGGAGAGTAGAGTAGAGAGAATGCGGGGTGAGGGGAGCCCGAAGATGCGACATACCACGGCGCGGAAATTGCTTCGTAGTGCCCAGAGAACTTGTCACGGAGCTCTCCAAGGCGACCCGAAGTAGGCGGGCCCGAAGCCAAAAACGCAAGGGCGCCGTGGCCGAGACGAGATACAAAACGCGTAAACCCTGACCGAGCGCGGTAAGAAAACGTGGGAGCGAGCTTCGCAAACGAAGCAAGTTGACGCGCTCACATATGCCGGATTGTAGCTTTGGAAATTTGTCCGTGGCAAACGCCGAAAGGGGTACGAGCGAGGGTAGGCCATCAAGGGACCGAGTAATCTGCTCGTTGTTTGATCGGGCCTCGGCTACGCAGCCTGCGCGTGCCACCGTTGGACGTTGCGGGGGAAGCATCGCTAAGGCTGTGGTTATCAAGGGTTCGGACTCGGCGAGAGCGTGAGAACCGCACGAGGCATCTAAGCGCACCCACGACGAAGCAAGTTCTAACGGCCACACGCGTTCGTTGTCGCCGTCGTCTCCGTCCGGTGTACCATATCTGCGGGGCACCGTTGTGGTCATAGCAGTCGCTAACCGTCCATACATGGTCGGCTCCATCGGGACGTCATCGTGGGAATCCCCGCGCACGAGAGCATCTTGCGTTGTAAGGAAACGGATAGCATAGCCCACTACCAAACCGGCCGCACCGACATGGGCCCCATCCGACAAGGCAGTCAAGTCCCCCACCCCCATGCCTCCGAAATGTATGGGGCGTAACTTATCGGAGCGAGTTTTGCAGGGTAGTCCAGCTGCGGGAAGGCCCAATATCTCGGCCGCCACATCTAGGGTGGTATTGTCATCGCGCTCGAGGAAAGTCACGACGGTGTCACCGTAGCCCTCGTCCCTGCCAAGACCGTACGGGCATAATGTTCGAAGCGGCGGTTGCAATGTTGATGGATACGAAGCGCAGTGTGAGAGCAGTGTCAGTGAGTTGCTAGACCCCTTAGACGTTCGCCATAGACCTCGTATTTACTTAAGGCCGTTAAGAACACGTCTCGAGCAACATCGGATGTACCCATCGCCCCCCCACCCAATACTTTCGTCCCTTTCGTGGAGACATGTACTCCCCGCATGATGTGGCCGTTGGGTAAGTTATCGATGGCATCACCGACACCCAAAGGGGAATACAAACAGTTTTTGCGGATGGTTACAATGAGGCCGACGCTAGCATACCCTCCGGCATAGCGTCGCCAATAGCCACGAGAGACGCAAGAGGGCCCAGGAAGTGACCATCGACAGAATAACCGCAGGCCACGGACTCGTTCACGGCGATCGCAGCCAATTGTTTGTAAACCCGGGAGGCAACTATTGCGAAGAACATGGCCCCGAGAACGCAACCTTGATGGACTCCACGGGTACTCGGGATACGCATAGCTGGGCCATGAGCATTTGGTGAGACGTAAACGTAGTAAGGTAGATGGACGGCCGTACAACATAGTAGCGATGTGTAGCAACGGTCGAAGCGCAGGATTTGCAAACAATTCCTCAAACAAGGGACGCCGCAAGAACTCGTTGAACGCGTTGGATGCGTCGCCTTGCATGTCCGCCCGGTTCAGTGCGGCGTCAAGCGCGGCTCGAACCATGAATTGTACGATCTCAACCCCGCCGCGGACGCCGACCCAAATTGATGCCGAGCAGCCAACCATTGACACATTTCGTCACCAATTATGGCGAAAAGCGCGCGATTCGCGAAACCAACTAAAACGGAGCCAATTGCAATCGGGCGCAACGTCCCCTTTCGGTCGCGAAGTTCTTGCTCTTGTGCGCGTCGTTCTTCGGGATCAAGCTTGTCTAGCGGGATAAGCGTGGCGGAGGCGAGGAATGAAGCAATGCTTGGTGAAACCTCTGCATTCAAGATGGCTTCAGCTAAATCGGTGAGAGTGCAAGGGGAACCCAACGCGCGAAGTGTTTTAGACCTCCAACCATCGACATGAGGACTAGACTTTCGAGGGCATCTAGCAACAACTTCCATAATATCAACTTCCGAAGCATAGAGTTTGATTCGAGGGAGAGAGAAGGGATCCGACAAAACGTCCGCGAGGTCGTGATCGTCGTGTGGGTGAAATCGTGATAATTTCTCGTGCAACCCGCGACCAGTTGCTACGGGGTTGGAGTTTAGGGCCTCCACAGCGTGACGGTACTTCACAACCGCAGCTAGACTAGCCGTCCGGTTGGCTACCTTAGCCGAGACGGCGTTATGAAAGGGCTGCGAAGTGATGGACATGGGGTCGGTACCGGCCCTCATAAGTGAGGTGGATGGCGGTGCCCGCCCATTGGTAAGGGAGGCGTGAGCACGAGCGGCGGAAAACAGTATATCGATATCTCATGACGCCCAATGGGCTAAGCGATTTTCACGGAAATAAGCGACCGGGTCAGGGGGCAAGTACCCCGCAGAAGTGAAATCAGCCTTGGAGCGCACAACTAAGTGCGGGAATAAAGGTTATGCTGCCCAAACCGATTCTGTGGAAACCCCTTGGGTGGCCCTACCACGGAAAGACAAAACGCAACCGACAAGCTCCTCTAAGACCGGCTTGACAAGGCGTACCACTGAAGGGGGAACGCCGTTTGAGGACGTACTAGATCGGAAGGAAAGGAGGTAGGACTCGAAGAAGGCTTTGGAGTTCTCCCCACTAGTGGACACGTGGTCAAGCCACCATTGGACCGCGGGGGCAAGGACTGGGGATGTACCGGAGACGGCCGACCGCGCGGAACATCCGCATGCCGGCGGTTGGGAGGGCGTAGTATTGCGGTGAAAACAAGAATGCTGGTGTCTAATAAGGCCACCGCTCCGAAAGTATCGTCTGAAAAAAGTGCACGGCGCGAGAAGGTGGTGATCGGCATCCACTATTGGGCAATTGCACGTTGTCCCGGGGGAATTTAGATGGGCGCACAACGACGTCGGGAACGACGCGGATCAACCACCGCACCTCAAAGGAGCGAGGAAGCGCATTGAGGGAGCGGGGGGGGGGGGGGGGGGGTAAAAACCGAGAAGCAGAATTGCCGGGTCGTAAGGCATGTGAAGGCGCTTGAGCATTAAGTGATGATGTGGGAAGCTCACCCGGGGTGGGGGCCATAGGGCACGACCCCGCGCCACCGCCGGGCGACCGGCTTAAAGGTGGCGGTGGAGGTCGCTGATGACAATGTCCCGGCCGGGTCGCCGCGGCGGCCATCCGGGGGGGGGGGGGCATGTGTGTCGCGTCCTAAAATAAGTAGAGCACGCGGGGTCGGAGGGGGGGTGGTATGTGGCTTGAACTATACCGGAATTCGCCCGAGGTGGCGCTGTGGCATGCCATGGAGTGAAGATTCGTCACCGAGGTGGTGGCCTCCTCGATGCCGGTCCTTAGCTCCTCTAGCGTCGCGTTGTTTGTAGTGGGGAGCCTTGAAGCCCACGATGGAGACGCTTATGAATAAAAGACAAAGCTAGTTGGTACCCGTGTATAAGTCGCCGCAAGAGTCTAATGGAAACTCCGTCATACAACGCCGTAGTGGTGCGCCAAGCAATTAAGGATGACCTTGCGAATAGCGGGCTCCGAGTACGGGTAGTGGTTATACAGAAGTTGGACTGAGAAAAAGTACTGATTTGCAGTACACGTACACGGATAGCGATGACGCGCGCCGATGCCTTGAGCCTTGAAGGGGGTTTACCACGCGTTGGTGAATGTTGTAGCGGTACTGATAGCGGTCAACAACATCGAGGATACCGAGAACATGGACGGTGCGGGCAGTTGTACCCAGCCGCGGGTCGAGCGAAGGGTAAAAGATCCCGGGAGGGGTCACGATGGCGATGGTACAATTAGACGCACCGGAGCCGGTGACGTCGAGTGCATGCGAACAATAAAAAGAAAAACGTATGTATTGGTACCGCGCGATACCACAACGTAAGAGAGAGCGCCGAGACAGAAACATACGCAAATTGACGGACATGCGTCACGCTCACCGCTACCAAAGTCCGTGCTCGGGGGCTCCGGAGCCAAGCTCAGCCGCACATGCGCATGCGGCGGCGGCGGCGGAGAAAAAGTGGTGACCTCGATAATGTCGCGATAACACGTCCAAAATTTGTACCTGTTGGCGTATATTTGAGTCGGATAATAAAGTGTTGCAAGCCTTTCAACTTGTTTCTGATCTTTGAACGTTATCTCCATTGAAAAAATTCAAGAAAAAGCAGTGGAGACCACCAAGCAAAAAGAAAAAACGAGGATAAACCTAAGCCCGAGGAACATAAAGGCATGCCACAAAATCAGCACTGCCCTCTTGCAAAGCGTTGCGGATATAGGAACCCAAAGTACCATGAAGAGCAACAGAAAGATGTTGCAAGAATTCTCGCCGCATTTCCCCCAAAACGCCGAAAAGGAACATAAGTAGTTCGACGAACGAAATCCTGCATACATAAGAGTCAAAGCGAAATGAACCTGAGTCAACGGCACCCATGCCAGGGAAGCGACGAACCGCCGGCAGAATAGGCAGGCGATCAACCAACTTAGCCGCCATAGGCATCAATCGAGCCCCATCCTCTAGAGCGAAGGGATAGTAGTTATAGACTGAATGAACCAAAGGCGAGCCAAGCAAAGCTGAAGTGCGGAGGTCCGCATCGAGTTTGCCATGCTGAGCTCCCAATGCAAGACTGCCCGGGAGTGGGAGACGGGCACCTATACGAGGACCATTGGTGTTCGTGCGAGCACTTGTAACCGTCACATCAACAACAAGGTGACGGTGTGGAGCCATGACGTCTAGCCAAAGCACATCCCAAGGACGATCTCGAGAAGCTCATGACCGAATACGGCGGACCTCCAACCGCTAGTCCCGCCCCGTAGTAGCCCCCGCTTCAAGCATAAAATCTTCAAGCCCGTGGATGACAATCCGATCGTGGAGTTGAATGGTGTACCAAGAGCACGGGCACCGATAGATGTAGTCCATAAGCATAGCAACTGTGGAGCGCTCACCCCACATAGAGGTGCCCAATACCGTCGACGAAGATCTAGACCCACGAGACTCTGAGGATGCCTCATTGCACCGAGGGCATATCCGAACATGAGAGGCGCGCTCCGCAGTGAGGCAAAACACCCGGTATGCTACCATCGTATAACAATCGGATGGTACCTTGAACTTGAACTCATGTGAAGCGGAAACGATAGCCAAAGCCCCGCGCCCCGTACCCGAAATCACCCTCATATAGTCCGGTGGGGAGGGTCTGCAAAACGCCAAGAGGTCGAGGTAGGCCCGGGCACGATGAATGCGCGAAATGCTCCATTGAGTATGGCCCCCAGAATCTCCCGAGCGAGTGAGAGCATCGCGAGCAGTAGGAAATTGTACGCAAGTCAATTGGATAGCGGGCGCCACCCCATTGTCAACCGGAGATACCACTAATTCGACATCGGGCCCAACATAATCGGAAAGGTATTGATTTTGGTGTGTTATTCAACACCACGAGATCCGATTCCGAAAACCCGCCAATAATGGAGATCGTATCATACGAGCTGTGCAATTGGACCGCCCACGGTAGAATTGAAGTAGCAACATTTATCAGTTCCAGTCGGATAAGACCGTACATAGTAGAACCTAGCGACTCGGACTCGTAATCAATAATCAGGTTGGCGAGGGTCGCAGTGAATGAAGCATAGTGAGCAACAAGGTTCAACGTCGAGCTCGAGGGACGGTACATGAAGCCCCCAAAACTCCGCTAGGAGGGAAAGCTTGCGCTTAGCACAATTCAGCTGATTGAGCGTTTATACGTCCTCAGAAACGCCCAAAAATCGGAAAACTGCAAACGAGTGGCCCTATCCGCAACAACAAGGTGCGGTCGCCAGATATCAGGGGGAAGGGTGCGGAGCAAGAACCCATAGCGGCGTACCGCATAGGTGATCATCAAGCCAAAAGTAGCATGTGTCCCTCCGAAGTTCGACATAGCAAGGCAAACGATCTTGTCCAAGAGGAGCTGATGTGCCTCCACGGTGTCTTGCACTCTTGCAACCAAGAATGAACACAATTATCATTGTGAGATGCCGCAGGGTCATCTACCATCGAGAAGTCCATGGGGCTGCTAGGTTACTAGTACTCGTAACAACGGGAACCTGCGCATGTATCACCTCAACAAGTTCATGGGTTGTATCCGGGGGTACCATGCACGAAGACTTTATTGGTTGAACCCTCGAGCAAACTCTCCCCAAATCCTCCGTAGCCACCGCAGTCACAGTCGGGACGAAAGGCGTTTTGATCAAATACATGCCATCGTTAGAGGAGGCTTGGATCGCCGATAAATCCTTGCACCGTTCCCCAATATTCCGGAAGGGGGTGGTGATCGCCAAGTTGGACACCCGTACGGACACAAAAGCGGGCCAAAAGGATCTCCTTGTCAGACACCCGTACGAGACTGGACCGTGCCGTACAAGAGCGAAGCATCGTTGGGGTAGAAATAATACATCGTGGAGTCCCGTGAATATATCATCTTAACCAACGGGATGATAGGATGCAAGTTGAGATTCTTGTATATCTCTGCAAGGAAACTCCGGCGAGAAATAGTGTGGAAGGCCTTTTCTAGGTCCAAGCTTAGTAGGCTGCAAATTGAAATTGAAATTGTCTACAACATGTGTCGGCAAGCTGGACCGACTGCTGTCTCTCGGGCCACTCTATTTCGCCATGCATGACTTATTAGCAAGTTGGGCCCGGGTCACTTCGACCAGGTACACCTATCGACCCACCTAGCTTCACTGTGTGTCGACGTTCCTCGGGAGTTAAAAAATTCTAAGCAATCGCAGCAATTGCTACAGCCCCCCGCCTAAGCAGTAACATCGTACTAATTTTGTAATCAAGAAAAAACAGATTCAAAAATAAATCCACTTGTCGAGAAATGCAAAACTAAACTGCTGCTCGACCTTCACGATGCTCGGCCCGCTCCCACCGAACCGGGGTGCCGACCGGCCGAGGCCGGTCGGCGTTCGGGAGGGACGCCGGGCCAACCTAATCTAGCTCCCGCGTGACTTCGGTCTTGCCGAAGATAGGAGGGGAAAGGCTGGCAAGAAACCCCTCCTCGCGTGGTCGCTCGTCGATCCCGACGCCCCATCCCGTAAGCCCCGCCAAGGTCGCCGCCGCATCCGCCGACGCGACGGTCGTCCTTGTCGAGGTCCCCCGTCACCTCGAGGGCAGGTGGGGGGGGCCGAGACACACAGACATAGAAAAAAATGGGCGCTCCTGCCTCCGCACCTGAATTTCCCCCGCTCATTTCCCCGCTTTTTTCAATGTATGGTACCCGGGTACCTATCGGGTAGTCCGGCATGCGTCCGTACCTTCCCCCCTCTGATTGCGCGTCCACCTAGCAGACTCTGTTGAAACAGGGGCCTCCGCGCTCACCCGCCCCCCCCCCCCCCCCCCCCCCCCCCCCCCCGCAAGGGTCTCGTCTATCCGGCAGTGGGTATCGAGAAGGGGGGGGGGGGGGTCAAGTCACCATAGCCGGATCCGTCGGGCCGCGGGTGCACGGGCCGCGGGTGAACTTAGTCGAAAACCCTCCGTACGGGGTTTTCCGGCGGCGTTGACCTTGAGGGTCTTGGTCGCCAGATCTTTCGCTTCTTCCGTCGCGACTGGCCTCCTTGCCGCCCAAGCGTACCCCTCCCCCCGGGATATGTATCATGTCGGCGTAGCGGCTCGCTAGTGAGCGCCCTACCCTGGTGATGCTCCCCAACTAGCTCGACGCCGGATACCGACATTAGTTTATTTTCCAAAAAGCCCTCCGTACATGGCTTTCCGGCGGCGGCTGATCCTAAGGATCGCCGCCGCCTCACGTAGCCGCTCCTCCGCCTGCGACCAGCCACCGGCATGTGCCATGTCTTGCCTCGCCCCCTGGGAAGTGTTGACTGGCACATGGCTGGTTGACGGCTAGCGAGCGCCCTTTCCTCGCGCTGCTTCCTGGCTGGCCGCCACCAGCTCCAACACCCGCCTCCCACCGCTGATCCGGCCGTACCCTCCTCGAAATCAAGCGCTTCTGTAGTACATGTCCCACCCTCTCGAGGTAGGACAGTTCTCAGTAGTATCTGTATGCGAAAAGACATATCGGACGGGCCGAGCGGGAGATCTTGGTGCCGGTATCGCACAGAAATTATTTTTTCAAAAGCCCTCTGTACAAGGCTTTCCCGACAACTGATGATCCCACGGATCGAGCTGTCGGCCCTCTTAGCTTCCTACCGTGCCAGGCCTGGCACGGCTACGGGGTTTCCAGCACCCCCCACGGGGAGGTGAGGGGATGCCGACGGGCCTGCGAGCGCAACCCCCTCCGGGGCCGCCGCCGCTTCGCCGCCGGCGGGCGCCTAGTAGGCTGCAATCAAGAATAGTTTGCACCACCACCAAGGGCAACAACCGGCCGCCAACCAACACAAGTACCAACACCCTCAGCAACACCAAATGTAGTAGCACCACCAGTAACAATACCACAAGTTGCAGCCCTCTGCTCATGAATACCACCAACCGGCCGCCAACAAGTATCAACACATGCATCAATAGTACCAACAGCAAAAGCAACTGCACCAACAACAACATCTCGAATCCACATGCACGAGTGACAACATTCACATCATGTGGTGCCATCCGGGAGCATCAGCTTCACTTGTATTAGCACCACCACCAAAAGCACCACCATGTGCAACCCTTTGCCCACTAGCATCATATGCAACAACTTGCAATGAACCAACACCGGTGGCTATACTTTAACACCAATAGCAACACCACCAGCCGCCCTACCATCAACATCTATATGTCCGCTAGTAAGTGCAGTAGCAGCGGGCCGCGAACTAGCACCATCAACTGCAGAATCCCCACATGTAGCACCCCTACTACCAGCAGCAGCAACAACAACAACAACACCATCACCAACAACATCAGGAACACCACCAGCTGCAGCCACCCCCCCACAATCAATAGCAGTAACGGCTGACCACGAACCAACACCGGCAGGTGCCCCACCACCACCACCACCACCAACGACAACGCCGGTAGACCCACCAACAACAACCCGTTGTCCACGAGTAAAAACAACAACATCCGACCGCCAACTTGCACCATCACAAGCAACAACATCAACAGTAACACCCCTTATAGGAGAAGCAACAACACCAACACCCCTAGTTGCGGCTTTGTGCCCACCAGTACCGGCGGCATCTGCTAACCGCCAACGAGCAGCCGCAATATCACCACCACCACCACCACCACCACCAACAACAACAATGGCACCATCAACACCACCGGCACTAGCCCTATGTCTGCTTGCTCTTGCAAGAGCAACAAGAGCAACCGTGCGCCGACCAACACATGCGGCCTCCCGCGAACCTGCAACGGTATGTGCAGCTCGCCGCCCACCAACATCAACACTAGCAGCCCGCCATACAACAACACCCGCACCCCCACACCCGGGCCGACTCGCAAGGGGACGACGGGCGGCACGTGTAGCAGACGCACAAGTGGCGCGTACGACAAAAGCTCAAGAGCCACAAGAGGAGGGTAGAGACAAAGCGGAGGTAAGAGGGCGTCGCGCAAGATGACGAAGAGTGGCGCGGCAGCCCGATGCGGAAGTACGGACAATGGAAATAGGGGGCACACATTAGTCGACGCACGGACCGCGGCACGGGCGGCTCGATGAGAAGCAAAGTCACGACGGGGAGGTCCAAACGCGGAGGATTAGACGAAAGGAGGAAGAGGAGAGGGAGACGCCAGTCGGGACGGCCCGGGAACAAGACGCCAAGGCCGGTCAACGGCCCGTTGGCCGGCCATAACAAGGCCCGGGGAGCAACGTAGATCGCAAGAGGATGCACAAAGCCACCCCCTGCCCTGCCTCACTGCTACGAGTAAAAAGGAGGGAGGGGGGGGGGGGGGAGGAGGAGGCGGGGGGCGACCTGCCTAGGCGCCCCCGGTGAGGGGGAAGGAGAGGAGGGATGGTAATATTTACTTTATCCCTAGTCCTTGTCAGTAGGAAAAAAATCGACTCTTACTTACAAACATGATCCCGTAAGACAGTACGAACACACCATGGCAGTGAGCAAAACAAAGTCTGACGAAAACGTATTTCTG